>JAHLWY010000194.1:0-242250 GCA_020002185.1 Paraescarpia echinospica
AACAAACCAAGTGTAGCAATTATCACCATTACAGTATGCACTACTTACTGCCATACATTACACATGGAGTAACAAACCAAGTGTAGCAATTATCACCATTACAGTATACACTACCTACTGCCATACATTACACATGGAGTAACAAACCAAGTGTAGCAATTATCACCATTAGAGTATGCACTACTTACTGCCATACTTTACACATGGAGTAACAAACCAGGTGTAGCAATTATCACCATTACAGTATGCACTACTTACTGCCATACATTACACATGGAGTAACAAACCAAGAGTAGCAATTATCACCATTACAGTATACACTACCTACTGCCATACATTACACATGGAGTAACAAACCAAGTGTAGCAATTATCACCATTAGAGTATGCACTACTTACTGCCATACTTTACACATGGAGTAACAAACCAGGTGTAGCAATTATCACCATTACAGTATGCACTACTTACTGCCATACATTACACATGGAGTAACAAACCAAGAGTAGCAATTATCACCATTACAGTATACACTACCTACTGCCATACATTACACATGGAGTAACAAACCAAGTGTAGCAATTATCACCATTACAGTATGCACTACTTACTGCCATACATTACACATGGAGTAACAAACCAAGTGTAGCAATTATCACCATTACAGTATACACTACCTACTGCCATACATTACACATGGAGTAACAAACCAAGTGTAGCAATTATCACCATTAGAGTATGCACTACTTACTGCCATACTTTACACATGGAGTAACAAACCAGGTGTAGCAATTATCACCATTACAGTATATACTACCTACTGCCATACATTACACATGGAGTAACAAACCAAGTGTAGCAATTATCACCATTACAGTATGCACTACCTACTGCCATACATTACACATGGAGTAACAAACCAAGAGTAGCAATTATCACCATTACAGTATGCACTACTTACTGCCATACTTTACACATGGAGTAACAAACCAAGTGTAGCAATTATCACCATTACAGTATACACTACTTACTGCCATACATTACACATGGAGTAACAAACCAAGTGTAGCAATTATCACCATTACAGTATACACTACCTACTGCCATACATTACACATTGAGCAACAAACCAAGTGTAGCAATTATCACCATTACAGTATACACTACCTACTGCCATACATTACACATGGAGCAACAAACCAAGTGTAGCAATTATCACAATTATAGTATACGCTACTTACTGCCATACATTACACATGGAGCAACAAACCAAGTGTAGCAATTATCACAATTATAGTATACGCTACTTACTGCCATATACCCACACATGGAGCAACAAACCAAAGTTAGCAATTATTACCATTACAGTAGACGCTCTACTTTCTGCCCACCCATGGAACAACAAACCTTACTCTACTTGGACATAATTCCTACTGTTCCTTTAAGGACATCGGGAGACGAGCTTTCTCCATCTATTACGTTCTTTAACAATTTGTTTGGCCTCATTCCAGGTCATTCCATTTCTGCCAGATCTTATTTTAATGTCTTGCGCCAGGTCTTAGTAGGCCTTCCTCTCCTTCTATTTCCACCTTCAGGCACCCACCCATTGCTACATGTGCTATTCTCTCTCTTGGTAAACGTAGGATATGTCCCGCTAGTTTCCATCGTCGAGACTTAACTATGTAATGCAGGATATCCAGACCTGCCCTCCTCATCACTTCTTCATTGGCGATGTGCTCTCTCTGTAATATGCCCAATATGAACCTGAGTCATCGCCGGTGGAATATGTGTACTTTTGTTTCATATCCTCGCCGTTTTATTCCACGTTTCACAGGCAACAAACCAAGGGGAGTAATTATTTTCATCTAACGCTCGTTCTCGTTAACCATTTATATTCTGAACAAACAGTGCTTCCTTGTTTCTACAATATATATAAACAAAAACATTGATGGATGTTCTCTAGGCACATTTTGATGTCGTCTATCAAACTTTCTTTTATGTCCTTTATTATTCCCAACACCCATACTTGTATAGGTTCCTTGGAGTGTGAAGAGTTTAACAGTGTTCACAAATAAGATTGTAATCGGATGACATCAAAACCCAATTACATTTAGCTTATTATTAATTTAATAACCAATGACCAAGATATCATACCAATTTTGTATGTTTCAGAACGATTGCACATGGAACGACAAGGAGAGAAACACGCTGAAGGTATTTGTCTCCGGGTATTCATAGACCACAGTGAAGTTGTTCTTGAAAGAGAATCTGTCAATTAACTAAATAACTTGGATCATTTAAAGTGTGCATACACTGCGCTGTGTGGCACTACCTTTCACTGCGTTTTATTTGCGCTATGAATGTTTGGCAACTGTTTGTATGACATTGTGTTATTCTACGCACTTTTTGTTTAATAGTTCTAGTCAAGGGTATATATATGTAAAAACGTCTATGCAGTCCGTTAAGCTGTTCTTTACTTATGTTTTCATCAATGAATATTTATTGTGCATGTCATAACTGGAACTTTTAAAAGAAATACATAGGTTTGATAAACAAACTCGGACATCAGGAACAAAGGTGAGAGATGAATAATGCTTCGTCAAATTCCTCTGTTTCCAGTAATAACGAGACTGTTGAAAAGCAAACAGGAGGTGGAACCGTTGCACACATACGAGGGTATGTTATAATACAGCCAATGTGAACATAATTTACATTAATGACCTTCAACAAAACTTTCTGAAGCAGGGTTGATGTTGTGCAACGTGGTTATAGCGGTTTTAAAAAGAGTGCTAACAAAACATGTCGTGGCCATTTTATTTTTTCCTTGGTGTGTAGTGGATAAAACTACGAAATAGCGTGGCGCAGTTGGTTTAGGAAAGGGAGCCAAGAACTGTGTTTGTAGACATTCTAGTCACTGCCTTATACCCACCCATGGAGCAGCAAACCAAGGGTAGCAATTATCACCACTACAGTAGACACTCTACGTGTTTGCCTTATACCCACTTATGGAGCAACAAACCAATGATAGCAGTTATTACCATTACAGTAGACACTAATTACTGCGTTATACCCACCTGTGAAGCAACAAACCGTACTTTACTTATACTTATTTCCTCCTTTTCCTTTCGGGACATTGGGCGACGAGCTTTCTCCATCTACTACGGTCTTTCGCAATTTCCTTTGGCCTCATGCAAGGTAATTTCCATTTCTGCCAGATCTTATTTTAATGTCTTGCGCCAAGTCTTAGTCGGCCTTCCTCTCCTTCTGTTTCCATCTTCAGGCACCCACTCCATCGCTACATGTGCTGTTCTCTCTGTTGGTTAACGTTGGATATGTCCTGCAAGTCTCCGTCGTCGAGACTTAACTATGTTATGTAGGCTATCCACACCTGCCCGCCTCATAACTTTTTTTATTGGTGATGTGCTCTCTCCGCGGTATGCCCAATATGAACCTGACACACCGCCCGTGGAATAAGTGTAGGTTTGTTTTATATCCTCGCCGTATTCTTCCACGTTTCACAGGCAACAAACCAAGGGTAGCAATAATCACCATTATAGTATTTTTTTATATAATGCTCGCTCTCGTTAACCATTTAGATTCTGAACAAAGAGTGTTTGCATGTTTCAACGATACATAGAAAAAACATTGATTAAAGTTCTCTACGCAAATGTTGATGTCGTCTATCAAATTGTCTTTTATGCCCTTTATTATTCCCAACACCCATACCTGTATAGTCTCCTTTGAGTGTGGAGAGTTGACCAGTGTTCAGAAGTGTGATTAAATCAGATGTTATCTTCACCCAATTACACTTAGATTATTATTAATTTGATAATCGTGCGAAAGGGATCACCAAGGTATCATAACAATTTTGTATGTTTCAGAACAATTGCACATGGAACGACAAGGAGGGAAAAGCGCTGAAGGTATTCATAGACCACAGTGAAGTTGTTCTTGAAAGAGTATCTGTCATTTAAGTTAATCACTTGGATCATTTAAAGTGTGCATACACTGCGCTGTGTGGTACTGCCTTAAACTACGTTTTAGTTGTGCTATGACTGTTTGGCAACAGTTTGTGTGACTTTGTGTTATCCTATGCTTTTGTTGTTTAGTAGTGCTAGTAAAGAGTATATATATGTACAAAAGTCTATGTAGTCCGTTAAGCTGTTCTTTACATATATTTTCATGAAAACACAGTTGTTGTGAATGTGTTGTGTTGCTAAAGCGAACTATTTGAATGTCTTGGTACACTGCGATATCAAGCGAAGCATGTCCGACATTGGATTTAATTATTGAAAAATATAACATATTTTGTTAATCAGGAAGTGATTAATAAGCGAGTTGGAATAGATGTGATTTTTTTTATTACGTTGTAACCAAGGGTAGCAGTTACCACCATTGCAGTATTTTCATCTAATTCTCGTTCTCGTTAACCATTTAGATTCTAAACAATGACTGATTCATTCCTTGTTTCTACAATAGATAGGAACAAAATTGATTGATGTTCTCTACGCAAATGTTGATGTCGTCTATCAAACTCTCCTTTATGCCCTTTATTAACCAATACCCATACCTGTATAGTCTTCTTGGTGTATGGAGAGTTTACCAGTGTTGACAAATATGATTGTGATCAGATGATATAATAACAACCCATTTACACTTAGCTTTATTTTTAATTTCACAATCGTGCGGGGAGGATGACTAAGATGTTATACTAATTTTATATGTTTCAGAACTAGGATTCCTGCAACGACACAAGCTACGACGACCATCAGACAGGATTGAAGGTATTAGTTTCCTGGAATTTATAAACGAACACTACGTCTTCATCAAAGTCATCTTCGTAGTTCCCAATAATTATAGCCGTCATAGTACTCTACGTTGTTGTCATGATCAAGATAACCATATCTATGTTTTTCATGACAATGATTATGATGGTCATCTTCGACTGCATCGTGATCAACTTCTTCGTGTTCGTCGTCACCAGGAAAGGTATGAAAGGAATTACGATAAAATGTTACAACGCGATACTTGCATAATTTCAAACGTGCTAAACAATAGTATGGCGAAGCAAGGTAAAGCTGGCTTCACGAAGCACTTCGAAGATTGCAGGGACCGGACCGTGTTTGGTTCCCTTGTCGCCACAATCATTGAGAGAATGCAGGAGACAAATGCGAAAGACAATTCTGGCTGTATGTGTAATGGCAAAGAAGAAGTAAACAACGATAATCCGACGAAAATAATATAAGATACACAAGGTTTCAACTGATGTCCAGAGCAAAATGGACCATAACCAGATACACATAAAACCTAATTCACAAATAATGTACATGAACGTCGAAGTGCAGAAAAAGTCTAACCATTATGCAATGAAATAAATTGATGATGAAGGAGGCTGCTTTTAAAACAAAGAAAACAAACCACAATAGAAGTAACCATCGATACAGTATGCATCAATCGGTCATTCCCACCTAAAATGGAAGGTAAGAAACCGAAAAATGGAAATATGTTAACAAACTTTTCACACACTACAAACGATGCCATGACGAAAAGAATCTAAAGGATTAGAGTTCAAAAGACTACAATAATGTCAAATATTGTATTGTGCATATCATATCTGCAATATTTTAAATATATACATCGGTTTGATAAACCAACTCGGACTTCAGGGCCAAAGGTAAGAGCAATATAATGCTTCGTCTACTTTCTCTGTTTCCAGAGATATTCAGACAGTTGGATAGCGCCCATGAGACGGAATCGCTGAAAGGTATGGCGGTGTATGTTATCTTATAATTTGTATCAACGTTGCTTAACAAAACTTTCTTAATGAGGGTTAATGTCATGCGACGTGGCTATATCGGTTCGAAAATGGGAGCTGACAAAAATGCCGTGGCCGTTTTAATATTTTTTATTTAGGGGTGTAGTGGGTAAAACTACGAAATGGCATGGCGCAGTTGGCTTAGGGAAGAGAGTCGAGACGTGTGTATTTGTAGACACTCTACTTACTGCATTATACCTACACATGGAGCAACAATCCAAGGGTAGCAATTGTTTCCATTACAGTAGACACTCTACTTCCTTCCTTATACCAAACCAAGGGTTACAAATTACAATTACAGTAGACACTATATTTACTGCCTTATGCCCACCCATGGAGCCACAAACCAAGGGTTGCAATTATCACCATGACAGTAGACACTCTTCTTACTGCCTTATACCCACATATGGAGCAACAAACCAAGGGTAGCATTTATCACCATTGCAGTATTATCATATAATGCTCGTTCTCGTTAACCACTTAGATACTGAACTAAGAGTGTTTCCATTTTTCTAGGATAGATAGAAAAAACATGGATTGATGTTCTCGACGCAAATTTTCATGATGTCTATCAAACTTTCTTTGATGCCTTTTATAATTCCCAATACCCATACATGTATATTCTCTTTGTAGTGCGGCGAGTTTACACGTGTTGACAAATGTGATTGTCACCAGATGTGATTGTCACTGTGTGGCACTACCTGTCATTACGTTTTACTTGCGCTACGACTTTTTGGCAACAGTTTGTGTGCCATTTTGTTATCCTATGCTCTTTTTCTTTAGAAGGGTTAGTCAAGAGTATATATACATAGAAACGTCTATGTAATCCGTTAAGCTGTTCTTTAAGTATGTTTTCATGCAATCGCAGTTGTTGTGAATGTGTTGTGTTGCTAAAGCATACTATCTCAGTTCTTGGCACACTGCGATATTAAGCAAAGAATGTCCGACATTGGATTTAATTATTGAAAAGATATGACATATGTTGTGAATCAGGACGCGGTTAATAAGCGAGATGGAATTCACATGATTTTTTAATTATGTTGTTTGCACGGAGCTCCAAATAGTCATTTATAAATTTATTTTTGAATATCGTATGCAGAGCATTAAGCAGGGTCTTTTATATCAGACCCTTAGTCAGAGACCCGTTGTGCCTTTATTGGAACGTAGCGAATATTGTATTGGGCATGTCCTAACTGCAGCATTTAAAAGAAATACATAGGTTTGATAAACAAACTCGGACATCAGGAACAAAGGTGAGAGAAGTATAATGCTTTGTCTACTTCCTCTGTTTCCAGTGATAATGAGACTGTTGGAAAGCTCCCAGGAGACGGAACCATTGCACACATACGAGGATATGTTATATTACAGCCATGTTAACATAATTTATATTAATGACCTTTAAGAAAACTTTCCTAAGGAGGTTTAATAGTATGCAACGTGGTTATATCGGTTCTACAAAGGGTGCTGATAAAAATGTCGTGACCGTTTTTATTTAGGTGTGAAGTGGGTCAAACTACTAAAGTTAACAGATGTGATTTAATCAGATGTTATCATAACCCAATTACACATAGCTTATTATTAATTTGATAACCGTGCGAAAGGGATGACAAAGATATCATACCAATTTTGTATGTTTCAGAAAAATTGCATATGGAACGACAAGGAGGGAAAAACGCTAAAGGTATTTGTCTCCCGGTATTCATAGACCACAGTGAAGTTGTTCTTGAAAGAGAATCTGTCAATTAAGTTAATCACTTGGATCATTTAAAGTGTGCATACACTGCGCTGTGTGGCACTACCTTAAACTACGTTTTATTTGTGCTATGAATGTTTGGCAACAGTTTGTGTGACATTGTGTTATCCTATGCTCTTTTTGTTTAGTAGTGCTAGTCAAGAGTATATATATGTAGAAAAGTCTATGTAGTCCGTTAAGCTGTTCTTTACTTATATTTTCATTAAGACGCAGTTGTTGTGTATGTGCTATGTTGCTAAAACGAACTATTTGAAAGTCTTGGTATACTGCAATATCAAGCGAAGCATGTCCGACTTTGGATTTAATTATTAAAAAGATATAACATATTTTCCTAATCAGGAAGTTATTAATAAGCGAGTTGGAATTGATGTGATTTTTATATTACGTTGTAACCAAGGGTAGCACTTACTACCATTGTAGTATTTTCATCTAATTCTCGTTCTCGTTAACCATTTAGATTCTAAACAATGATTGATTCCTTGTTTCTACAATAAATATGAACAAAATTGATTGATGTTATCTACGCAAATGTTGGATGTCGTGTATCAAACTTTCTTTTATGCCCTTTATTATTCCCAATACCCATACCAGTATAGTCTTCTTGGAGTGTGGAGAGTTTACCAGTGTTGACAAATATCATTGTGATCAGATGCTATAATAACAACCCAATTACACTAAGCTTATTATTAATTTGATAATCGTGCGAAAGAGATGATCATGATATCATACCAATTGTGTATATTTCAGAACAATTGAACAAGGAACGACAAGGAGGAAAAAACACTGAAGGTATTAGTCTACTGGTATTCATAGACCACAGTGAAGTTGTTCTTGAAAGAGTATCTGTCATTTAAGTCAATCACTTGGATCATTTAAAGTGTGTATACACTGCTCTGTGTTACACTATCTTACACTACGTTTTACTTGCTCTATGACTGTTTCGCAACAGTTTGTGTGACATTGTGTTATCCTATGCTCTTTTTGTTTAGTATATATACGTAGAAACTTCAATGTAGCCCGTTAAGCTATTCTTTACTTATCTTTTCATGAAAACGCAGTTGGTGTGAATGTGTTGTGTTGCTAAAGCGTACTATATGAATGTCTTGGTACACTGCAATAACAAGTGAAGTATGTCCGACATTGGATTTAAATATTGAATAGATATAACATATTTTGTGAATCAGGAAGCGATTAATTAGCGAGTTGGAATTCATGTGATTTTTTAATTACTTTGTAACCAAGGGTAACAATAATCACCATAGCAGTATTTTCATCTAATGCTCGTTCTCGTTAGCCATTTAGATTCTGAACAAAGAGTGCTTCTATGTTTCAGCGATACATAAAAAAACATTGATTGATGTTCTCTACGCAAATGTTGATGTCGTCTATCAAATTGCCTTTTATGCCCTTTATTATTCCCAATACCCATACTTGTATGGTCTCCTTGGAGTGTGGAGATTTGACCAGTGTTCAGAAATGTGAATAAATCACATGATTTCATCACCCAATAACAGTTAGCTTATTATTAATTTGATAATCGAGCGAAAGAGATGATCAATATATCATATCAATTGTGTATATTTCAGAACAATTGAACAAGGAACGACAAGGAGGAAAAAACACTGAAGGTATTAGTCTACTGGTATTCATAGACCACAGTGAAGTTGTTCTTGAAAGAGTATATGTCATTTAAGTTATTCAATTGGATCATTTAAAGAGTGCATACACTGCGCTGTGTGGCACGTTGCACTGCCTTACAAAACGTTTTACTTGCTCTATGACTGTTTGGCAACAGTTTGTGTGACATTGTGTTATCCTATGCTCTGTTTGTTTAGTAGGGCTAGTCAAGGGTATATATATATATATATCTATATGTGTGTAGAAACGTCTATGTAGTCCGTTAAACTGTTCTTTACATATGTATTCATGAAAACGCAGTTGGTGTGAATGTGTTGTGTTGCTAAAGCGCATTATATGAATTTATTGGTACACTGCGATACCAAGCCAAGCATGACCGACATTGCATTGAATCATTGAAAAGAAATGACATATTTTGTGAATCAGGACGCGATTAATAAGCGAGTTGGAATTGATGTGATTTTTTATTCACGTTCTTTGCACGGAGCTCCAAATAGTAATTTACCAATTTATTTTTGAATATCTTATGCAGAGAGAAAAGCAGGGTCTTTTATATCATATTCTTATTCAGAGACCCGTTGTGCCGTTACTGGAACGTAGCGAATATTTTAGTGTGCATGTCATAACTGCAACATTTAAAAGAAATACATAGGTTTGATAAACAAACTCGGACTTCGAGAACAAAGGTGAGAGAAGTATAATGCTTTGTCTACTTCCTCTGTTTTCATTGATAATGAGACTGTTGTAAAGCTCCCAGGAGACGGAACCATTGGACACATATGAGGATATGTTATCTTACAGCCAATGTGAACATAATTTACATTAATGACCTTTAACAAAACTTTCTTAAGCAGGGGTAATATTTGCAAAGTAGTTATATCGGTTCTAAAAAGGGTGCTAACAAAAAATCTCGTGGCCAATTAAAACAAATGTCTAGGTGTGTATTGGGTAAAACTACGAAATAGCGTGGCGCAGTTGGTTTAGTGAAGGGACTCAAGACCTGTGTTTGTAGACACTATACTTACTGCCTTATACCTACCTATGGAACAACCATCCAAGGGTAGCAATTGTCTCCATTACAGTAGACACTCTACTTCCTTCCTTATACCAAACCAATCGAGCTACAAACCAATGGTAGCAATTGTCTCCATTACAGTATACACTCTACTTAATGCTTACGCTCAGCAATGGAGCAACAAACCAAGGGTAGCAATTATCACCATTACAGTAGACCCTCTAATTACTGCGTTATACCAACCATTCAGCAACAAACCAAGAAAAATAGGTAGCAATTATCACCTTTACAGTAAACACTCTACTTGCTGCCTGATGCCCACCTATGGAGCATAATGCAGGGTAGGCGTTGTCACCATTACAGTAGACACTCTACTTACGGCCTTATACTCACCGATTGAGCAACAAACCAAGGGTAGGAATTATCATCATTACAGTATACACTATTTACTGCCATGTACCCACACACACGGAGCAACAAAACAAGGGTAGGAATTATCACCACTACAGTAGACACTCTACTTTCTGCCTTACGCCTACCTTTGGAGCAACAAACCAAAGTCAGCAATTATTACCATTACAATATACACTACTTATTGCCCACCCATGGAACAACAAACCTTACTCTACTTAGACATAATTCCTCCTGTTCCTTTAGGGACATCGGGAGACGAGCTTTCTCCATCTATTACGTTCTTTAACAATTTGTTTGGCCTCATTCCAGGTAATTCCATTTCTGCCAGATCTTATTTAATGTCTTGCACCAGGTCTTAGTAGGCCTTCCTCTCCTTCTATGTCCACCTTCAGGCACCCATCCATTGCTTCATGTGCTATTCTCTCTCTTGGTAAACGTAGGATATGTCCCACTAGTTTCCATCGTCGAGACTTAACTATGTAATGCAGGATATCCAGACCTGCCCTCCTCATCACTTCTTCATTGGCGATGTGCTCTCTGTAATATGCCCAATATGAACCTGAGTCATCGCCGGTGGAATATGTGTACTTTTGTTTCATATCCTCGCCGTTTTATTCAACGTTTCAAGGCAACAAACCAAGGGGAGTAATTATTTTCATCTAACGCTCGTTCTCGTTAACCATTTATATTCTGAACAAACAGTGCTTCCTTATTTCTACAATATATATAAAAAAACATTGATGGATGTTCTCTAGGCACATTTTGATGTCGTCTATCAAACTTTCTTTTATGTCCTTTATTATTCCCAATACCCATACCTGTATAGGTTCCTTGGAGTGTAAAAAGTTTAACAGTGTTCACAAACAAGATTGTAATCGGATGACATCAAAACCCAATTACACTTAGCTTATTATTAATTTAATAATCGTGCGAAAGGGATGACAAAGATGTCATACCAATTTTGTATATTTTAGAACGATTGCACATGGAACGACAAGGAGAGAAACACGCTAAAGGTATTTGTCTCCGGGTATTCATAGACCACAGTGAAGTTGTTCTTGAAAGAGAATCTGTCAATTAACTAAATCACTTGGATCATTTAAAGTGTGCATACACTGCGCTGTGGGGCACTACCTTTCACTACGTTTTATTTGCGCTATGAATGTTTGGCAACAATTTGTATGACATTGTGTTATTCTACGCACTTTTTGTTTAATAGTTCTAGTCAAGGGTATATATATATGTAGAAACGTATATGCAGTCCGTTAAGCTGTTCTTTACTTATGTTTTCATCAATGAATATTTATTGTGCATATCATAACTGGAACTTTTAAAAGAAATACATAGGTTTGATAAACAAACTCGGACTTCAGGAACAAAGGTGAGAGAAGAATAATGCTTCGTCAAATTCCTCTGTTTCCAGTAATAATGAAAAGCAAACAGGAGGTGGAACCGTTGCACACATACGAGGGTATGTTATATTACAGCCAATGTGAACATAATTTACATTAATGACTTTCAACAAAACTTTCTGAAGCAGGGTTGATGTTGTGCAACGTGGTTATAGCGGTTTTAAAAAGGGTGCTAACAAAAAATGTCGTGGCCATTTTATTTTTTTCCTAGGTGTGTAGTGGATAAAACTACGAAATAGCGTGGCGCAGTTGGTTTAGGGAAGGGAGCCAAGAACTGTGTTTGTAGACATTCTTCTCACTGCCTTATACTCACCCATGGAGCAGCAAACCAAGGGTAGCAATTATCACCACTACAGTAGACACTCTACGTGTTTGCCTTATACCCACTTATGGAGCAACAAACCAATGATAGCAGTTATTACCATTACAGTAGACACTAATTACTGCGTTATACCCACCTGTGAAGCAACAAACCGTACTTTACTTATACTTATTTCCTCCTTTTCCTTTCGGGACATTGGGCGACGAGCTTTCTCCATCTACTACGGTCTTTCGCAATTTCCTTTGGCCTCATGCAAGGTAATTTCCATTTCTGCCAGATCTTATTTTAATGTCTTGCGCCAAGTCTTAGTCGGCCTTCCTCTCCTTCTGTTTCCATCTTCAGGCACCCACTCCATCGCTACATGTGCTGTTCTCTCTGTTGGTTAACGTTGGATATGTCCTGCAAGTCTCCGTCGTCGAGACTTAACTATGTTATGTAGGCTATCCACACCTGCCCGCCTCATAACTTTTTTTATTGGTGATGTGCTCTCTCCGCGGTATGCCCAATATGAACCTGACACACCGCCCGTGGAATAAGTGTAGGTTTGTTTTATATCCTCGCCGTATTCTTCCACGTTTCACAGGCAACAAACCAAGGGTAGCAATAATCACCATTATAGTATTTTTTTATATAATGCTCGCTCTCGTTAACCATTTAGATTCTGAACAAAGAGTGTTTGCATGTTTCAACGATACATAGAAAAAACATTGATTAAAGTTCTCTACGCAAATGTTGATGTCGTCTATCAAATTGTCTTTTATGCCCTTTATTATTCCCAACACCCATACCTGTATAGTCTCCTTTGAGTGTGGAGAGTTGACCAGTGTTCAGAAGTGTGATTAAATCAGATGTTATCTTCACCCAATTACACTTAGATTATTATTAATTTGATAATCGTGCGAAAGGGATCACCAAGGTATCATAACAATTTTGTATGTTTCAGAACAATTGCACATGGAACGACAAGGAGGGAAAAGCGCTGAAGGTATTCATAGACCACAGTGAAGTTGTTCTTGAAAGAGTATCTGTCATTTAAGTTAATCACTTGGATCATTTAAAGTGTGCATACACTGCGCTGTGTGGTACTGCCTTAAACTACGTTTTAGTTGTGCTATGACTGTTTGGCAACAGTTTGTGTGACTTTGTGTTATCCTATGCTTTTGTTGTTTAGTAGTGCTAGTAAAGAGTATATATATGTACAAAAGTCTATGTAGTCCGTTAAGCTGTTCTTTACATATATTTTCATGAAAACACAGTTGTTGTGAATGTGTTGTGTTGCTAAAGCGAACTATTTGAATGTCTTGGTACACTGCGATATCAAGCGAAGCATGTCCGACATTGGATTTAATTATTGAAAAATATAACATATTTTGTTAATCAGGAAGTGATTAATAAGCGAGTTGGAATAGATGTGATTTTTTTTATTACGTTGTAACCAAGGGTAGCAGTTACCACCATTGCAGTATTTTCATCTAATTCTCGTTCTCGTTAACCATTTAGATTCTAAACAATGACTGATTCATTCCTTGTTTCTACAATAGATAGGAACAAAATTGATTGATGTTCTCTACGCAAATGTTGATGTCGTCTATCAAACTCTCCTTTATGCCCTTTATTAACCAATACCCATACCTGTATAGTCTTCTTGGTGTATGGAGAGTTTACCAGTGTTGACAAATATGATTGTGATCAGATGCTATAATAACAACCCATTTACACTTAGCTTTATTTTTAATTTCACAATCGTGCGGGGAGGATGACTAAGATGTTATACTAATTTTATATGTTTCAGAACTAGGATTCCTGCAACGACACAAGCTACGACGACCATCAGACAGGATTGAAGGTATTAGTTTCCTGGAATTTATAAACGAACACTACGTCTTCATCAAAGTCATCTTCGTAGTTCCCAATAATTATAGCCGTCATAGTACTCTACGTTGTTGTCATGATCAAGATAACCATATCTATGTTTTTCATGACAATGATTATGATGGTCATCTTCGACTGCATCGTGATCAACTTCTTCGTGTTCGTCGTCACCAGGAAAGGTATGAAAGGAATTACGATAAAATGTTACAACGCGATACTTGCATAATTTCAAACGTGCTAAACAATAGTATGGCGAAGCAAGGTAAAGCTGGCTTCACGAAGCACTTCGAAGATTGCAGGGACCGGACCGTGTTTGGTTCCCTTGTCGCCACAATCATTGAGAGAATGCAGGAGACAAATGCGAAAGACAATTCTGGCTGTATGTGTAATGGCAAAGAAGAAGTAAACAACGATAATCCGACGAAAATAATATAAGATACACAAGGTTTCAACTGATGTCCAGAGCAAAATGGACCATAACCAGATACACATAAAACCTAATTCACAAATAATGTACATGAACGTCGAAGTGCAGAAAAAGTCTAACCATTATGCAATGAAATAAATTGATGATGAAGGAGGCTGCTTTTAAAACAAAGAAAACAAACCACAATAGAAGTAACCATCGATACAGTATGCATCAATCGGTCATTCCCACCTAAAATGGAAGGTAAGAAACCGAAAAATGGAAATATGTTAACAAACTTTTCACACACTACAAACGATGCCATGACGAAAAGAATCTAAAGGATTAGAGTTCAAAAGACTACAATAATGTCAAATATTGTATTGTGCATATCATATCTGCAATATTTTAAATATATACATCGGTTTGATAAACCAACTCGGACTTCAGGGCCAAACTACTTTCTCTGTTTCCAGAGATATTCAGACAGTTGGATAGCGCCCATGAGACGGAATCGCTGAAAGGTATGGCGGTGTATGTTATCTTATAATTTGTATCAACGTTGCTTAACAAAACTTTCTTAATGAGGGTTAATGTCATGCGACGTGGCTATATCGGTTCGAAAATGGGAGCTGACAAAAATGCCGTGGCCGTTTTAATATTTTTTATTTAGGGGTGTAGTGGGTAAAACTACGAAATGGCATGGCGCAGTTGGCTTAGGGAAGAGAGTCGAGACGTGTGTATTTGTAGACACTCTACTTACTGCATTATACCTACACATGGAGCAACAATCCAAGGGTAGCAATTGTTTCCATTACAGTAGACACTCTACTTCCTTCCTTATACCAAACCAAGGGTTACAAATTACAATTACAGTAGACACTATATTTACTGCCTTATGCCCACCCATGGAGCCACAAACCAAGGGTTGCAATTATCACCATGACAGTAGACACTCTTCTTACTGCCTTATACCCACATATGGAGCAACAAACCAAGGGTAGCATTTATCACCATTGCAGTATTATCATATAATGCTCGTTCTCGTTAACCACTTAGATACTGAACTAAGAGTGTTTCCATTTTTCTAGGATAGATAGAAAAAACATGGATTGATGTTCTCGACGCAAATTTTCATGATGTCTATCAAACTTTCTTTGATGCCTTTTATAATTCCCAATACCCATACATGTATATTCTCTTTGTAGTGCGGCGAGTTTACACGTGTTGACAAATGTGATTGTCACCAGATGTGATTGTCACTGTGTGGCACTACCTGTCATTACGTTTTACTTGCGCTACGACTTTTTGGCAACAGTTTGTGTGCCATTTTGTTATCCTATGCTCTTTTTCTTTAGAAGGGTTAGTCAAGAGTATATATACATAGAAACGTCTATGTAATCCGTTAAGCTGTTCTTTAAGTATGTTTTCATGCAATCGCAGTTGTTGTGAATGTGTTGTGTTGCTAAAGCATACTATCTCAGTTCTTGGCACACTGCGATATTAAGCAAAGAATGTCCGACATTGGATTTAATTATTGAAAAGATATGACATATGTTGTGAATCAGGACGCGGTTAATAAGCGAGATGGAATTCACATGATTTTTTAATTATGTTGTTTGCACGGAGCTCCAAATAGTCATTTATAAATTTATTTTTGAATATCGTATGCAGAGCATTAAGCAGGGTCTTTTATATCAGACCCTTAGTCAGAGACCCGTTGTGCCTTTATTGGAACGTAGCGAATATTGTATTGGGCATGTCCTAACTGCAGCATTTAAAAGAAATACATAGGTTTGATAAACAAACTCGGACATCAGGAACAAAGGTGAGAGAAGTATAATGCTTTGTCTACTTCCTCTGTTTCCAGTGATAATGAGACTGTTGGAAAGCTCCCAGGAGACGGAACCATTGCACACATACGAGGATATGTTATATTACAGCCATGTTAACATAATTTATATTAATGACCTTTAAGAAAACTTTCCTAAGGAGGTTTAATAGTATGCAACGTGGTTATATCGGTTCTACAAAGGGTGCTGATAAAAATGTCGTGACCGTTTTTATTTAGGTGTGAAGTGGGTCAAACTACTAAAGTTAACAGATGTGATTTAATCAGATGTTATCATAACCCAATTACACATAGCTTATTATTAATTTGATAACCGTGCGAAAGGGATGACAAAGATATCATACCAATTTTGTATGTTTCAGAAAAATTGCATATGGAACGACAAGGAGGGAAAAACGCTAAAGGTATTTGTCTCCCGGTATTCATAGACCACAGTGAAGTTGTTCTTGAAAGAGAATCTGTCAATTAAGTTAATCACTTGGATCATTTAAAGTGTGCATACACTGCGCTGTGTGGCACTACCTTAAACTACGTTTTATTTGTGCTATGAATGTTTGGCAACAGTTTGTGTGACATTGTGTTATCCTATGCTCTTTTTGTTTAGTAGTGCTAGTCAAGAGTATATATATGTAGAAAAGTCTATGTAGTCCGTTAAGCTGTTCTTTACTTATATTTTCATTAAGACGCAGTTGTTGTGTATGTGCTATGTTGCTAAAACGAACTATTTGAAAGTCTTGGTATACTGCAATATCAAGCGAAGCATGTCCGACTTTGGATTTAATTATTAAAAAGATATAACATATTTTCCTAATCAGGAAGTTATTAATAAGCGAGTTGGAATTGATGTGATTTTTATATTACGTTGTAACCAAGGGTAGCACTTACTACCATTGTAGTATTTTCATCTAATTCTCGTTCTCGTTAACCATTTAGATTCTAAACAATGATTGATTCCTTGTTTCTACAATAAATATGAACAAAATTGATTGATGTTATCTACGCAAATGTTGGATGTCGTGTATCAAACTTTCTTTTATGCCCTTTATTATTCCCAATACCCATACCAGTATAGTCTTCTTGGAGTGTGGAGAGTTTACCAGTGTTGACAAATATCATTGTGATCAGATGCTATAATAACAACCCAATTACACTAAGCTTATTATTAATTTGATAATCGTGCGAAAGAGATGATCATGATATCATACCAATTGTGTATATTTCAGAACAATTGAACAAGGAACGACAAGGAGGAAAAAACACTGAAGGTATTAGTCTACTGGTATTCATAGACCACAGTGAAGTTGTTCTTGAAAGAGTATCTGTCATTTAAGTCAATCACTTGGATCATTTAAAGTGTGTATACACTGCTCTGTGTTACACTATCTTACACTACGTTTTACTTGCTCTATGACTGTTTCGCAACAGTTTGTGTGACATTGTGTTATCCTATGCTCTTTTTGTTTAGTATATATACGTAGAAACTTCAATGTAGCCCGTTAAGCTATTCTTTACTTATCTTTTCATGAAAACGCAGTTGGTGTGAATGTGTTGTGTTGCTAAAGCGTACTATATGAATGTCTTGGTACACTGCAATAACAAGTGAAGTATGTCCGACATTGGATTTAAATATTGAATAGATATAACATATTTTGTGAATCAGGAAGCGATTAATTAGCGAGTTGGAATTCATGTGATTTTTTAATTACTTTGTAACCAAGGGTAACAATAATCACCATAGCAGTATTTTCATCTAATGCTCGTTCTCGTTAGCCATTTAGATTCTGAACAAAGAGTGCTTCTATGTTTCAGCGATACATAAAAAAACATTGATTGATGTTCTCTACGCAAATGTTGATGTCGTCTATCAAATTGTCTTTTATGCCCTTTATTATTCCCAATACCCATACTTGTATGGTCTCCTTGGAGTGTGGAGATTTGACCAGTGTTCAGAAATGTGAATAAATCACATGATTTCATCACCCAATAACAGTTAGCTTATTATTAATTTGATAATCGAGCGAAAGAGATGATCAATATATCATATCAATTGTGTATATTTCAGAACAATTGAACAAGGAACGACAAGGAGGAAAAAACACTGAAGGTATTAGTCTACTGGTATTCATAGACCACAGTGAAGTTGTTCTTGAAAGAGTATATGTCATTTAAGTTATTCAATTGGATCATTTAAAGAGTGCATACACTGCGCTGTGTGGCACGTTGCACTGCCTTACAAAACGTTTTACTTGCTCTATGACTGTTTGGCAACAGTTTGTGTGACATTGTGTTATCCTATGCTCTGTTTGTTTAGTAGGGCTAGTCAAGGGTATATATATATATATATCTATATGTGTGTAGAAACGTCTATGTAGTCCGTTAAACTGTTCTTTACATATGTATTCATGAAAACGCAGTTGGTGTGAATGTGTTGTGTTGCTAAAGCGCATTATATGAATTTATTGGTACACTGCGATACCAAGCCAAGCATGACCGACATTGCATTGAATCATTGAAAAGAAATGACATATTTTGTGAATCAGGACGCGATTAATAAGCGAGTTGGAATTGATGTGATTTTTTATTCACGTTCTTTGCACGGAGCTCCAAATAGTAATTTACCAATTTATTTTTGAATATCTTATGCAGAGAGAAAAGCAGGGTCTTTTATATCATATTCTTATTCAGAGACCCGTTGTGCCGTTACTGGAACGTAGCGAATATTTTAGTGTGCATGTCATAACTGCAACATTTAAAAGAAATACATAGGTTTGATAAACAAACTCGGACTTCGAGAACAAAGGTGAGAGAAGTATAATGCTTTGTCTACTTCCTCTGTTTTCATTGATAATGAGACTGTTGTAAAGCTCCCAGGAGACGGAACCATTGGACACATATGAGGATATGTTATCTTACAGCCAATGTGAACATAATTTACATTAATGACCTTTAACAAAACTTTCTTAAGCAGGGGTAATATTTGCAAAGTAGTTATATCGGTTCTAAAAAGGGTGCTAACAAAAAATCTCGTGGCCAATTAAAACAAATGTCTAGGTGTGTATTGGGTAAAACTACGAAATAGCGTGGCGCAGTTGGTTTAGTGAAGGGACTCAAGACCTGTGTTTGTAGACACTATACTTACTGCCTTATACCTACCTATGGAACAACCATCCAAGGGTAGCAATTGTCTCCATTACAGTAGACACTCTACTTCCTTCCTTATACCAAACCAATCGAGCTACAAACCAATGGTAGCAATTGTCTCCATTACAGTATACACTCTACTTAATGCTTACGCTCAGCAATGGAGCAACAAACCAAGGGTAGCAATTATCACCATTACAGTAGACCCTCTAATTACTGCGTTATACCAACCATTCAGCAACAAACCAAGAAAAATAGGTAGCAATTATCACCTTTACAGTAAACACTCTACTTGCTGCCTGATGCCCACCTATGGAGCATAATGCAGGGTAGGCGTTGTCACCATTACAGTAGACACTCTACTTACGGCCTTATACTCACCGATTGAGCAACAAACCAAGGGTAGGAATTATCATCATTACAGTATACACTATTTACTGCCATGTACCCACACACACGGAGCAACAAAACAAGGGTAGGAATTATCACCACTACAGTAGACACTCTACTTTCTGCCTTACGCCTACCTTTGGAGCAACAAACCAAAGTCAGCAATTATTACCATTACAATATACACTACTTATTGCCCACCCATGGAACAACAAACCTTACTCTACTTAGACATAATTCCTCCTGTTCCTTTAGGGACATCGGGAGACGAGCTTTCTCCATCTATTACGTTCTTTAACAATTTGTTTGGCCTCATTCCAGGTAATTCCATTTCTGCCAGATCTTATTTAATGTCTTGCACCAGGTCTTAGTAGGCCTTCCTCTCCTTCTATGTCCACCTTCAGGCACCCATCCATTGCTTCATGTGCTATTCTCTCTCTTGGTAAACGTAGGATATGTCCCACTAGTTTCCATCGTCGAGACTTAACTATGTAATGCAGGATATCCAGACCTGCCCTCCTCATCACTTCTTCATTGGCGATGTGCTCTCTGTAATATGCCCAATATGAACCTGAGTCATCGCCGGTGGAATATGTGTACTTTTGTTTCATATCCTCGCCGTTTTATTCAACGTTTCAAGGCAACAAACCAAGGGGAGTAATTATTTTCATCTAACGCTCGTTCTCGTTAACCATTTATATTCTGAACAAACAGTGCTTCCTTATTTCTACAATATATATAAAAAAACATTGATGGATGTTCTCTAGGCACATTTTGATGTCGTCTATCAAACTTTCTTTTATGTCCTTTATTATTCCCAATACCCATACCTGTATAGGTTCCTTGGAGTGTAAAAAGTTTAACAGTGTTCACAAACAAGATTGTAATCGGATGACATCAAAACCCAATTACACTTAGCTTATTATTAATTTAATAATCGTGCGAAAGGGATGACAAAGATGTCATACCAATTTTGTATATTTTAGAACGATTGCACATGGAACGACAAGGAGAGAAACACGCTAAAGGTATTTGTCTCCGGGTATTCATAGACCACAGTGAAGTTGTTCTTGAAAGAGAATCTGTCAATTAACTAAATCACTTGGATCATTTAAAGTGTGCATACACTGCGCTGTGGGGCACTACCTTTCACTACGTTTTATTTGCGCTATGAATGTTTGGCAACAATTTGTATGACATTGTGTTATTCTACGCACTTTTTGTTTAATAGTTCTAGTCAAGGGTATATATATATGTAGAAACGTATATGCAGTCCGTTAAGCTGTTCTTTACTTATGTTTTCATCAATGAATATTTATTGTGCATATCATAACTGGAACTTTTAAAAGAAATACATAGGTTTGATAAACAAACTCGGACTTCAGGAACAAAGGTGAGAGAAGAATAATGCTTCGTCAAATTCCTCTGTTTCCAGTAATAATGAAAAGCAAACAGGAGGTGGAACCGTTGCACACATACGAGGGTATGTTATATTACAGCCAATGTGAACATAATTTACATTAATGACTTTCAACAAAACTTTCTGAAGCAGGGTTGATGTTGTGCAACGTGGTTATAGCGGTTTTAAAAAGGGTGCTAACAAAAAATGTCGTGGCCATTTTATTTTTTTCCTAGGTGTGTAGTGGATAAAACTACGAAATAGCGTGGCGCAGTTGGTTTAGGGAAGGGAGCCAAGAACTGTGTTTGTAGACATTCTTCTCACTGCCTTATACTCACCCATGGAGCAGCAAACCAAGGGTAGCAATTATCACCACTACAGTAGACACTCTACGTGTTTGCCTTATACCCACTTATGGAGCAACAAACCAATGATAGCAGTTATTACCATTACAGTAGACACTAATTACTGCGTTATACCCACCTATGAAGCAACCAACCGTACTTTACTTAGACTTGTTTCCTCCTGTTCCTTTCGGGACATTGGGCGACGAGCTTTCTCCATCTACTACGGTCTTTCGCAATTTCTTTAGCCTCATGCCAGGTAATTTCCATTTCTGCCAGATCTTATTTTATGTCTTGTGCCAAGTCTTAGTTGGCCTTCCTCTCTTTCCACCTTCAGGCACTCACCCATTGCTACATGTTCTATTCTCTCTCTTAGTAAACGTAGGATATGTCCCGCTAGTCTCCGTCGTCGAGACTTAACTATGTTATGTAGGCTATCCACACCTGCCTGCCTCATCACTTTTTTTTGGTGATATGCTCTCTCCACGGTATGCCCAATATGAACCCGATACATCGCCCGTGGAATATGTATAGGTTTGTTTTATATCCTCGCCGTATTCTTCCACGTTTCACAGGCAACAAATCAAGGATAGCAATAATCACCATTACAGTATTTTTATATAATGCTCGCTCTCGTTAACCATTTAGATTCTGAACAAAGAGTGCTTGTATGTTTCAACGATACATAGAAAAAACATTGATTGATGTTCTCTACGTAAATGGTGATGTCGTCTATCAAATTTTCTTTTATGCCCTTTATTATTCCCAATACCCATACCTGTATAGTCTCCTTTGAGTATGGAGAGTTGACCAGTGTTCAGAAATGTGATTAAATCAGATGTTATCATCACCTAGTTACACTTAGCTTATTACTAATTTGATAACCGTGCGAAAGGGATGACCAAGATATCATACCAATTTTGTATGTTTCAGAAAAATTGCACATAGAACGACAAGGAGGGAAAAACTCTAAAGGTATTTGTCTCCTGGTATTCATAGACCACAGTGAAGTTGTTCTTGAAAGAGTATCTGTCATTTAAGTTATTCACTTGGATCATTTAAAGTGTGCATACACTGCACTGTGTGACACTACCTTAAACTACGTTTTAGTTGTGCTATGAATGTTTGGCAACAGTTTGTGTGACATTGTTTTATCCTATGCTCTGTTTGTTTAGTAGTGCTAGTCAAGAGTATATATATATGTGTGTGTGTGTGTGTGTGTGTGTGTGTGTGTGTGTGTGTGTGTGTGTAGAAACGTCTATTTAGTCCGTTAAGCTGTTCTTTACATATGTTTTCATGAAAACGCAGTTGGTGTGAATGTGTTGTGTTGCTAAAGCGCACTATATGAATTTCTTGGTACACTGCGATATCAAGCCAAGCATGACCGACATTGCATTGAATCATTGAAAAGAAATGACATATTTTGTGAATCAGGACGCGATTAATAAGCGAGTTGGAACTGATGTGATTTTTTAATTACGTTCTTTGCACGGAGCTCGAAATAGTAATTTATCAATTTATTTTTGAATATCTTACTGTTGGAAAGCTCCCAGGAGACGGAACCATTGCACACATGCGAGGGTATGTTATATTACAGCCAATGTGAACATAATTTATATTAATGACCTTTAACAAAACTTTCCTGTGGAGGGTTAATGTTACGCAACGTGGTTATATCGGTTCTAGAAAGGGTACTTACAAAATGTCGTGACCGTTTTTTTTTTCCTAGGTATGTAGTGGGTAAAACTTCGAAAGGGTAGCATTATCACCATTACACCAGACACTCTACTTACTGCCTTATAACCTTCCATAGAGTAAAAAACCAAGGGTAGCAATTATGAACATTACAGCAGATACTCTATTTACTGCCTTATACCCACCTGTGGAGTAACAAACCAAGGTTAGCAATTATTATCATTACAGCAGTCAAAATCCTTACTGCTTTATGGAGCTAAAAACTTAGAGTGCAATTCTCCTCATTACAGTAGACACATTACTTGTTGCCTTATACCCACCTATGGAGCAACAAACCAAGGGTAGGAATTATCACCATTACAGTATACACTCTACTTACTGCGTTATACCCACCATGGAGCAATAACCCATGGGTAGGAATTATCACCATTACATTAGACACTCTACTTCCTTCCTGATACCAAACCTATGGGATGACCAAGATATAGCAATTTTGTATGTTTTTGAACAATCGCACATGGAACGACCAGGAAGGGAAAACGCTGAAGGTATTAGTGTCCTGGTATTCATAGACCAAAGTGAAGTTGTTCTTGAAAGAGTATCTGTCATTTAAGTCAATCACTTGGATCATTTAAAGAGTGCATACACTTCGCTGAGTGTCACTACCTTACACTACGTTTTAGTTGTGCTATGACTGTTTGGCAACAGTTTGTGTGACATTGTGTTATCCTATGCTCTGTTTGTTTAGTACTGCTAATCAAGAGTATATATGCAGAAACGTCTATGTAGGCCGTTAAGCTGTTCTTTGAGTATGTTTTCATGTAATCGCAGTTGTAGTGAATGTGTTTTGTTGGTAAAGCGTACAATATCAGATTCTTGGTACACAGCAATATCAAGCGAAGCATGTTTGATGTTGGCTTTAATTGTTGAAAAAACCCGGCATATTTTGTGAATTAAGAAGCGATTAATGAGCGGGTTGTAATTCATATGATTGTTTAATTATGTTGTTTGCGCCGAGCTACAAATGGTGATTTACCAAGTTATGTTTGAATATCTTATGCAGAGCATTAAGCAGGGTCTTTTACGTTAGACCCTTAGCCAGAGACCCATTGTGCCGTTATTAGAACGTTTCTTTTATAATCGTAATGGCTTTTTCTTTATTAGGTAACCGGTATTTTGGTGTTTGTGTTTAGGGATTTTTATTTTTAAAATATCGTGTTCTTATGTTCGTCCATATCGTAGATGATTACTCCAATAACAATGTCAAAACAAGCCTCGGGGGTGAGAGTGCTGTTGGAGTATTTCAGAGAACTGCCAAGAGATAAAAAGACATAACATAAAAGAAAGTGCACAGCATAAGGAGAATAAGATTATAGTTAAATTGAGTCAATTGAATTACCGTTGCAGGTTGAGAGCATGTAAAATTACAACCCTTAAAACTAAAAGATTAAGGGCGACATACTAGCTTCAGAATGTTCCATCGTTTAGATAATATACTTCCAGCAGATGTATTCTTGATAGAGTAAACTGGATCAAGAGGGCACCTGATACAGCACTCTGGACTAGATATTAGAAAGTGTTTCATTCACAAGAATTAAGAGTTGACGATGAATTGAATAAAATACCCCAAGTGGCAGACTCATGTGAACCAATGTAAATTGTATCAAACGGACAAACTGACAGATATTTAAAGAATAGGTCGGATAATTATTCTAGTCAGCTTACTCCCTTTCTCGTCATCTCCTCAACTATAGTTTAGAAGGATCAAGGTAACATCAAAGTAAATCTAAAATAAATCAATGATTATGAAAAATAAAAATTGAAGAATATAATTAAAGGGTCATCTAAATTATCAACAAATATTGGTCACGTAACAGAAACGCGTAAAGGGGCCGTTTTCATTAGAACAATGGACCGCCAATGATCTAGGGTGGGAATAACCAGTACGATGAGGGCGAACACTACATCCTCATCAAAATCCAAATAGTCCCCATTATCATCGTTCTCTACGTTGTTGTCATGATCACGATCACCTTCGTTACTTTCATATTGATTATGATCATGATCATCATCTTCTGCATCGTGATCAACTGTTTCGTCTTCATCATCAACAAGAAAGGTGCAAAAGGAATAACAATGAAATGTTAAAACGTGACTCTTGCAAAACTTGAAATGTGCCTAACAATAACTACGCGAAGCACGAGAAAGCTGGCCTAACGTAGCACTGCGAAGATTGCAGGGACCGGACGGGGGTCGGTTCACTTGTCGTCACGATCATTGAGAGAATGCAGGAGACAATTTTGAAGTAGTCCAAAGTTCGCGAGGAACCTATCTAAAAACCATTCTGGCTGCATATGCATTGGAAAAGAAACAACGATAATCCGAGGCTATTAATATTATAAGATCAAATTGGACCAAAACCTAATTCGCAAATAGTGTTTTCAACATCGAAGTGCGGAAATAGTCTAACCATTATGCAATGAAGTAAACGATAAAGAAGGCAACTCCCATACAATAAAAACAAACAGCAAACTACAATGGGAGTAGTCATGGCTACAGGACACATGGAACGGTCATACCCACATAAAAGGGAGGTAACAAACCAAAAATTGGAAATATGTGAACAAACTCTTCACAGACCATAAACGACGCCTTGACGAAGAGTGTAAAGGGTTCAAAAGACTACAACCGACAGGAGATGGAGAATATCCAGAAAAAGATAAAGCAGAGGCCACGATAAAAGAAACGTAATCATCTATAGAACACTTATAATTATTATTGTAGTGACAGACAAAAACGTCCGGATTCTCATGCTGAAGGCCCATTGAACAACCTCACCCCTGTACAAGAAAATGTCAAACAATCTTTATACAAACGGATGGATCGAATTCAAACTAAGACAGGAGGACAACCCCAATTCCAGAGTGTAGAGCAGCGAAACAGCTAAGGAAAAATAGCGCATAATTATTCCGAAAACGGTATCTGATGAGAACTCTTCTTACCCGTAACCAGTTAGACACCGACTCAACAAATGCAGCAACATATTAAACCTTCTGATAAGCAATAAAGAAGTAACTTTCCTAAATCTTAGACACATTCCGGAGAAATTAATAATGTTTGAATACATTCGAAGTCGCTACCAAATGAAATGTACCTATTAATACATAGTGTTTGCAAGCAGTGTGGTGTGTGACTTTTTCACAAGGGTTGAGTGATGCGCCAAGTGGTGTAGCATAGTGTAGTCAACAAAATTTAGCAAGACAAGATTTAACAAGATTGCCATCCAGAAAATTACCTCTTGATGGCAGGTGGACAGGTAAGCCTTTTGGCTTATCGAGAGTCCAATACTTTTTATCTACGTGTATCCCGCCCTTTTAAGGTACCGGTATGTGTCGATTTAATTTTTAAACATATTCACGCTACTAGCACCAACACAATCAGGATATAATCTGTTCCATTCATTTACAGTCCTTTGTGAGAATGAGAACTTTCTTATATCTAATCAACACTGCGCCTTTACTAATGTAACTTCATGTCCTCTGGTCCGTCTATCTTTCTTAACTGAGAAAAAAATATTTCTATCAATATTTTCATAACCATTCAATATTTTAAACACTTCTGTCTGATCTCCTCTCAATCTCCTGGTCTCTAGTGTTGTTAAACTACATTTTAGGCGTATTTCGTAACTAAGATCCCTCAGTTTTTGTATCATTTTAGTTGCTCTCCTCTATACTCTGTCAAGCATATCTAAGCCCTTCCTGCGATATGACCTCCACGCTTGAATACAATATTCTAAATAAAGCCTAACTATTGTTTTGTACCGCGGGATTATTAGCTGTTTTTCCTTATACGTTATGTTTCGCCTAATTAAGTCGTTAGTAGCTTGCTTCTGACCTCCCGCTGTCAGCTTCAACTGCCAGATAGCCTCATCCGAGGCGAATAGAAAGCCGAGAGCATAAGTCTTTCCTTCTGGTGTATAACCTCTCTTCAACCAAGACTCTCGCAGTGCCTCATTGCGACACCATAAGGTAACTGGACACCTTGCGGCTCCAGGCCAAATCTGCAGGGGATCTAGTGGTCCAGCAACGACAAACCTTGGCGGAGCCCGATATGTGCGGGTTGCAGGGCCCATCAGTATGTGGACACGTTCCGACCCCTACAAATCATGTTCCAACTATGGGGCAAATAGCAAAGCACGGGACGTGATGGACAGCATGTCTCCTCAGTTCCGGCGGCGGAAGATCCAGTTGTATGGACAACGGTGGCGAGCACAGCTCAGTACGAGTTACTGTTCTTTTGAGTAAACCATACCAGAAACCGGCAGAAGGCAATGGGAAACCACTGCTGTATCTTTCCCAATACAATCATGACCCACAAAACCACAGAAAATAGCGTTAGCAGCCTGAACGGTTGTTCTGACAGTTTTGACTGGACCACCTCGCTCGGTAGGGATAGGCAAGTGCGACAGTTGACACTTGAACGTCACCCAGCTTCTGTACGCAACAGAAAGATTTTGAATATTGCTACATGGAACGTAAGAACTCTATGTCAAACAAGAAGCGACAAGATTGAGGATAAATATAATGTGAATGTGTGAAGCTAGATGGACACGGGCAAGACTGATGACATCAGATAATTACACAATCATTTAGTCATGAGGCGACAAACATGGAAGGGGAGTTGGAATTTTGTTGGATGAAGAAAGGGCAAAATGCTTATTAGGATACTGGACCATATCGCATCGCATCCTCTTGGTGAAACTCAGTGGCAAACTATTTAACATTAGCATGACACAAGCGTATGCACCAACCGCAGACAAATCTGATAAAGAGCACGAGACATTTGATAATGATCTTGAATTGGCAAAATCGCATTGCAAATCACAGGAGATTGTAATAGTTATGGGAGACTTTAATGCTAAAGTAGGTGTGGAAAGATGCGAAGATATAGTTGCCCGGGGAGCAGAAATGAGAGAGGAGATAAACTAATCAGGAGAAATTCAATGTAGCAGTTCAAAACAGATGCAATGTTCTGAATGGCATTCAAGATGTGGAGGACCAGTGGGAACAAATGAAGGAATCAATGGCATTCAAGATGTGGAGGACCAGTGGGAACAACTGAAGGAATCAATGACATTCAAGATGTGGAGGACCAGTGGGAACAAATGAAGGAATCAATGGCATTCAAGATGTGGAGGACCAGTGGGAACAACTGAAGGAATCAATGGCATTCAAGATGTGGAGGACCAGTGGGAACAACTGAAGGAATCAATGACATTCAAGATGTGGAGGATCAGTGGGAACAAATGAAGGAATCAATGACATTCAAGATGTGGAGGACCAGTGGGAACAAATGAAGGAATCAATGGCATTCAAGATGTGGAGGACCAGTGGGAACAACTGAAGGAATCAATGGCATTCAAGATGTGGAGGACCAGTGGGAACAACTGAAGGAATCAATGACATTCAAGATGTGGAGGACCAGTGGGAACAAATGAAGGAATCAATGACATTCAAGATGTGGAGGACCAGTGGGAACAACTGAAGAAATCAATGACATTCAAGATGTGGAGGGACCAGTGGGAACAAATGAAGGAATCAATGACATTCAAGATGTGGAGGACCAGTGGGAACAACTGAAGGAATCAATGACATTCAAGATGTGGAGGACCAGTGGGAACAAATGAAGGAATCAATGACATTCAAGATGTGGAGGACCAGTGGGAACAACTGAAGGAATCAATGGCATTCAAGATGTGGAGGACCGGTGGGAACAAATGAAGGAATCAATGACATTCAAGATATGGAGGACCAGTGGGAACAAATGAAGGAATCAATGATATTCAACTGAAGGAATCAATGACATTCAAGATGTGGAGGACCAGTGGGAACAAATTAAGGAATCAATGGCATTCAAGATGTGGAGGACCAGTGGGAACAACTGAAGAAATCAATGACATTCAAGATGTGGAGGACCAGTGGGAACAAATGAAGGAATCAATGACATTCAAGATGTGGAGGACCAGTGGGAACAACTGAAGGAATCAATGACATTCAAGATGTGGAGGACCAGTGGGAACAAATGAAGGAATCAATGACATTCAAGATGTGGAGGACCAGTGGGAACAACTGAAGGAATCAATGACATTCAAGATGTGGAGGACCGGTGGGAACAAATGAAGGAATCAATGACATTCAAGATGTGGAGGACCAGTGGGAACAAATGAAGGAATCAATGACATTCAAGATGTGGAGGACCAGTGGGAACAAATGAAGGAATCAATGACATTCAAGATGTGGAGGACCAGTGGGAACAACTGAAGAAATCAATGACATTCAAGATGTGGAGGACCAGTGGGAACAAATGAAGGAATCAATGACATTCAAGATGTGGAGGACCAGTGGGAACAACTGAAGGAATCAATGACATTCAAGATGTGGAGGACCAGTGGGAACAACTGAAGGAATCAATGACATTCAAGATGTGGAGGACCAGTGGGAACAACTGAAGGAATCAATGACATTCAAGATGTGGAGGACCGGTGGGAACAAATGAAGGAATCAATGACATTCAAGATGTGGAGGACCAGTGGGAACAAATGAAGGAATCAATGGCATTCAAGATGTGGAGGACCAGTGGGAACAAATGAAGGAATCAATGGCATTCAAGATGTGGAGGACCAGTGGGAACAACTGAAGGAATCAATGGCATTCAAGATGTGGAGGACCAGTGGGAACAACTGAAGGAATCAATGACATTCACGATGTGGAGGACCAGTGGGAATAAATGAAGGAATCAATGGCATTCAAGATGTGGAGGACCAGTGGGAACAACTGAAGGAATCAATGACATTCAAGATGTGGAGGACCAGTGGGAACAAATGAAGGAATCAATGACATTCAAGATGTGGAGGACCAGTGGGAACAACTGAAGAAATCAATGACATTCAAGATGTGGAGGACCAGTGGGAACAAATGAAGGAATCAATGACATTCAAGATGTGGAGGACCAGTGGGAACAAATGAAGGAATCAATGACATTCAAGATGTGGAGGACCAGTGGGAACAACTGAAGGAATCAATGACATTCAAGATGTGGAGGACCGGTGGGAACAACTGAAGGAATCAATCACATTCAAGATGTGGAGGACCGGTGGGAACAAATGAAGGAATCAATGACATTCAAGATGTGGAGGACCAGTGGGAACAAATGAAGGAATCAATCACACAGGCTGCAGAAGAAACTATTTCTAGACAGTGCAGAAAAGCCAAGAAAAAATAGATGACTGACGATATTCTAAAGTTGATGGACGAAAGGAGGAAAATTAAGCAAAATCGTGATGCACATGTAGCAATGAACAAGGATATAACGGCCCAATGTAATCTAGCGAAAGATAATTGGCTTAATGAACAATGCAATTTAACATAAGCATAAGCACGACATACAATCCATACATGCTAGAATAAGAAAAATCACAGGGAAAAGAACATTTTCAGCCACAGGTTGCCTGAAAGCTAAAGAAGGAAACATAATAATGGACAAAGATAAAATACCTCGAGAGATGGTCAGAATGTGTTGGTGAACTGTACGGTGATGAAAGAGGTAAAAAACTATCAACCAAGAAGAACTTTGATGGTCCTTCTGTATTGAAGGATGAGGTTCGAAAAGCCATCAGATTAATGAAAAAGGAGAAAGCTGCTGGGCTAGATAATATTACCATTGAAATGAGTGAGTGTTTAGATGAATTGAAGGTAATTTTAAGATCTGAGAGTTGTGAGAAATCTGTACTGGGTACAAACAGCACCACTACAAATAGAAAATGACATCAGTAAATTTCAAGAAATAAAACGTGGTATAAAACAAGGGTGTGTTCTATCACCCGATCTCTTTTCATTATACAGTGAGATAATCTTACGTACATTGGAAGATATGCCAGGTATTCAAGTAGGGGGATACAACATGAGTCATTTACGATATGCAGACGACACGGTACTGATTGCTAAAAAAGAATAGATCTACAACACAACATATGCTAGATACAGTAATAAGGGAAAGTGAAAAAAAATGACTGTCCCTGAACAAAAAGAAAACAGAAACCATGGTCATCTCAAAGAAAATTACATTCCAACATGCAACATAGTAACATATGGCATTGTTTTGAAGCAAGTCCGAACGCTTAACTATCTGGGATCACCAATAACATCGAACAGTCGATGCAACGATGAGATCAAGAGACGAATTGCACAAGCCAAAACAGCTTTTCACAAAATGAAAAACATTTTAGCAAACAAAGATATATCAATTGAAGTAAGAAAAATTGCACTGCAATGCTACATAAAGCCCATATTGATATATGGATGTGAATCCTGGACAGTAACCAAAGGTTCACAAAAAAGCAAAGAAGCCACTGAAATGTGGATCTTAACAAGAATGCTGCGAGTGCCATGGACTGCAAAGCAACGCAATGAAGTCATCCTTTGGGCAGCCAGATAAAAAAGGAAGATCATAAACAAAATTAGAACACAAACATGATAAAATAAAAAATATATCAATTGAAGTAAGAAAACGTGCACTGCAAAGCTACATAGAGCCTATATTGATATATGGATGTGAATCCTGGACACTAACCAAAGGTTCACAAAAAAGCAAAGAAGCCACTGAAATGTGGTTCTTAAGAAGAATGCTGCGAATGTCATGGACTGCAAAGCAATGAAGTCATCATTAGGGCAGCCAAATCAACAAGAAAGATCATAGACAAAATTAGAACACAAGAAGCACGATTTATGGGCCATGTCGTGAGAAAGAAAAATTTAGAACATATAGTAACAACAGGAAAGACAGAAGGAAAAAGATCCAGAGGACGCCAGAGAATAAAAATAATAGATAGTCTCTTAACATGGTGTGGAAGGAGCACAACAGAACTGCTACAAACTACAAACGACCGTACGGTTTGGATGGCCATGATCGCCAACGCATGTGACAGACATGGCACATAGAAGAAGAAGAAGAAGTCTGCAAGCACCCGATCTCGACTCCCTTCCCTATGCCGATGTTATTGAAGCAAGTTTTGATGTCGCCTATTACATTTCTCCAACGCCTTTTATAATTTGATCAATACTCATGTCAGTAGCTCTAGAGTGCGGGTAGGTTTAATAGTGTTGAAAAATGTGATTTTCATCAGATGACGTAACAATCCCATTAAATTTAGCTTATTAATGATAATCGTGTGAATGGGATGACCAATGACATTACAACAATTTCGTATCTTTCAGAACAATCGCACATAGAAGAACAGCGAAGGAAGTGCGATGAAGGTAAATACCGCTGTGAAGTTGAATAAAATATATATTCACCAGATAGTATGTGTCATGATTATCTGAACACATCGCATACTCCTAAAGCCAGTCGTTGTTCTTCTGGATGTTGGCCTAATGAATGGCAGTTTCAAGACCAATTACTATTAAAATAAAATTATTAGTATTGTAACTAGTACTAGTATTGTAACTAGTATTAGTATTGTACATACTATTACTACTACTACTACTACTACTACTACTACTACTATTACTACTACTACTACTACTACTACTACTACTACTACTACTACTACTACACTACTACTACTACTAATAATAATAATAATACTACTACTACTATTAATATTAACAATAATAATAGCCATAATAATAATCATCATAATAGTAATGATAATAATAAGGACATTTTGGTAACCGAGTCGCATCAATACAAAAGGGCTAGTCAATCTAAGAATCGGTAACCCATAGTAACCTCGTCAACAGATGGCTCGATACGCCTGGGAGTTTAGGTGGATAAGCAATTTTATAACTGTAATTTTAAAATGACAAATCCTACAAATTCCACTGAAATATTCATTGTTTGTTATGACTAACCAGGTCTCGTTGCTTCTGGTTCTGCTGGTGCTGACGACGCTGGAGGTGCACATGGAAGACCCAAAGAATCAGGTAAGAACTAATACAACTAGTTAATATTATATAGTATATTATATCTCCGAAGTTCATAGACACAATATTCCAACTTTCCACGATTTCCCCTTTTTTGTATATATATATATAAATATCTCAATCTCTCTCTCTCAATCTCTTCTCTCTGTGTGTGGTGCGTGCGTGTCTGCGTGTGCGTATATATATATATATATATATATATATATATATATATATATACACATACATATGACACGTTGGCGCCGAAACGTCGTGTTTAGAACATCGTAGTCTCAACCACGAAATCTGGTTTTGAATCTTCGTGCTGACGTTTCTAAGCAAGAGCAATTAATTCCACTTCACGCTGGTTTAATATAGTTTAGTACATACGAATATAGTTGTGTATTCATGCTATGTAATAGTCTTTGTACAGCAATTGCAACGTGGCAGAATACACCCAAATACGTGGAGTTGGCGCTGGAAGAAACAAGTCTGCTAGGGGATGACGTTAAAACACATTGAGTAGTCGTAGGGATACCTTTAATAATTTGCGTTTCGGTCTTGGGTATAATAATTAATTGACAGTGTTTATAATGAGATTAGATGCACACAACACACTTTCTCATGTTCTTTTTGATGAGATGATTCCGGATGTCAATTTTTGACCGATAATGTAATAACATAGAAATTTCATGTGGACTTAGTGGAGTTCGTGGATTTCTTGGACTTAGTTCATTTCGTCCATTTCGCAATTCTGCAGATTACTTTATAATCAGAACATGCGCAGTCGCCCTTCCCATTGACGCGAAAATAGTCATAATACCTGAAATAACACATTGTGACACAAATTCCAAACTTACTTGTCCATCAACTCTCTGAATCCTTGCATATCTACAACAATAAGCCTATTATGTTTTTAGTAATGATCTTAGTTGTTATTATGGTAAATTAAAGAGTAACAATTTCCACTCAGATAGAAACAATGCATTTTATTTCGAAGTATTCTTTTAACGTAAACTGTTGATAACCATACTACCCTGAGGTATGTTCTGACGTCATTAAATTATAAGCCCAATTGCTACAATTATAGACATTACAAATGCAGATCACATTATTAAAATTAAATAATAAATTAGATAAATTAACGATATGTGCATAAAAAAATCTAGTATAAAAACTAAATAATGTTAATATTGATGCTGTTATTGTGCGTATTCATGTCTTAAAGTAAATAAGGTCACAAAGTGACGAGATTACTATTGCACTGGTCGTGCGTCAAACGAGACAAAACTATACGGTATCGGTTGTAACAGACGCAGTTTAATCGGCCGTATAGCCAATAAAGTTCGATTTGTAAGTGGATGTTTTGTTTAATATTTGAACATGTACCCATGGTCGTGCTTTCAAATAGCCACCGTTGTTACGAGCTTACTAAACATAATTTGGCGGGCAGTAGTATAGTAGTAGTATAGACTTAAGAACATTATATTAATTAATATATTCATGAAATTTAATATGTTACACCTCAAGCCTTCGGTGTACATTAAAAACATCAGTGTTTGAAAGGTATTACTTCTGCATATAAATTTGTTTAGTATTCTGCACAAATTGTCATCACGCTGTTTTACATTATACATGTTAATGAACACATGTATGACAAACATTCGAGGTTGCTAAAGGTTTGGCAACAAACCGATGTAGGTCGCGCATGCGCACATTCGCGAAGGTCATAAAGAAGTATACAATAGGCGCGTTAATCCGGTGGTTCCCGGGTTCTATGTGCTTATAGTTCGTAGTTGTGGTTGTTGTATAGAAGTTTTTTGTTGGATGGAAAAATAAACGAAGTAGGCCATTATGGCAAATGTTTCCGAAGAAATATGTCATGATGTTGGCGCATCGTTTAAGCAATATGGGCTAAAGTTTCATTATTTGCATACGATGTCCGAGATCCGTACACAGTGGACAAGGTGAATGGGTTGACGAGGAGTTCAAGTTGAAATTTATAATGCAAACTCATAATATTGTGTTTCCTGCAGTTTAACATAATAGAAATAGGGGTTCTCATACTTCACTGTGGTGTGAATCAAGCACCTTTATACGTATATTAATTACTATTAAAACGGTGCCCTGTTTTGAATATTGTATGAAACCCTAACGTGCTTTATAAATCAGTGCAAAATTGATTACTAGATGGCCTAGTGCGTTCTTCGGGCGTCTATCTCATGCGATAGATAGCTCAGTCCAAATTAACTATTTTCTCACAATTTAGTATAATTCGATAAGATCGAACGGTACACACTAGAGCATCGGACTCTCTATCGAGAGAAACCGGGTTCGAATCCTGTGTTGCCTTGTAGAACCCTGTGCAAGGTTATTTGTTGTCGTGTTGTTCCAGTTCAGTCAGCTGTATAGCTGAGTGCCTGGCCATAGACAGCAGTGCATGTGTTTATAAATAATCTTCGCACATTAATTGCAGCGTGGCTGTATGCTTTTAAGAGAAGTCGAGATGGTGTTCGATTAAACAGGTCTGTCAGGGAGTGAAGTGTAAAGGACAGGATATTGCTTTAAATAAGAACTTTTCTTCTTATTTAACGGCATTGTGATTTAAATTTGTTATGAACGTGAACATAAAAAAATTGAGTTTTCTGTCTTGAGGGCCTGAGGCCGGTGCTTTCTGCCCTACAAACAAACTGCCACGTGCGTTTAACTTAGTCAGGACATCAAAATGCAACATCGAATAATGGTAACACTGACATAATTATATGTTACTTACGATTAGCCCACAAATGATGGTGATGACAACAAAATCCCTTATTTATCTTATATTTCAGCATGTCAGCACGAGATGATTTTAACGTTGAGAGAACAAGCGCAAGGTATGTTTTCAGTGACAATTAAAAATGACCATTAATAAAAATTATTAAAATTATTATAAATAAATGATTGTGACCTGCCAGTACATGGCACAAAATGTACCAGAACAAAATATTTAGAACAACCTCTTTAACGTTTGTAATTCTGCATTGTTGTATATAATATCTCAATGAATAATACACACGTACCAACGTTGTAGTTATTAGCTGAATGATGTCTCTTAATTATGTTGATCATTTATGTCGATGAAGGAGAATCGTACGGTTCCAAACAGCTTCGTGCTCTTAAAGTGATGAGCCGTCTTCGTGAGTATGAAGCGCCTGAGCTGTGGCACCATGTGTCCAACGAGTCCGTGGTTGAAGGGACGTTGGACATTAGTGATGTCGTCTCTGCGGAAAATCTACCTGACATCGAATGGTTTCTCAGCTCGGGAGAAGCGAGAAGTATCACCATCTTAGAGTAAGTACAGTCAAATCGCCATATTGACTTGTTTAGTTCACATATTTAAACTAATAGCATTAGAAACCGAACGTATAATTTAATTGTCTTCTAAATAACACTACCAAATAATACGGGCTACTTAACATAGGTAGTTCTTATAAAATTGGGAATATTCAGAGCGCATTTTATAGGAACAGCACATCATCAGGTACACAAAACCAAAACTATTCGGCTATAGAACCATTTGACGGCACATTTTAATACAAAGCCATCAAGTCTGATGTTGGGTCCATGTCTGTCCTAAGAAATAGGTAACATAAAGCTATAACTTCGAAAGCAAAATGAAGGTTTATGGTAATGACGATTTTTGTGTAATTTACCTTTTACCTTCATTTCAGAAATGAGTGCATAACTGGACTTTGGAGTATTGTCGCACTGGTGTGATTATAAACAACGTGGCGATGGTGATTGCAGACTATATAATAACACTTATTCATCATAATACCTTTGTAAAGTTAGCGACAGCCAAACCAGTTTCCCATATGTACTAAATAGGAGACATTGAAACTTAATTGTTGTATCATTATATGTACCATGAAAAATAATTTCAAGTATTTTACCTTTGACCTAAACATAAATTTTTCATATTCGTCATTTTTAAGAGGACATCCGTTCGGACCTTCGTTCCAGACTCCAGGAACCGCGATACCTTTTTTGTAAACTGTACTTTAGTTTCGCAAAATTAGTCTTATTAATATTACATCCAGGGAGATTAGCAACTGATATATATGTCATAACAACCAGCGTTAACTAATTCTCGCAAAGCTTAGATTAGTTGGAACGTACTCATTCGTTACGCCTTCTACTCACCAAGCATTGTTAGTCCGCAAATCGAACTGGACAGGACACAGGAACAAATCCAAACATTTACAACAACAAAACGTTAAAACGGTAACATTAGTTTAATTTTGGAACTTGTCGAGAAACTATTGCAGGTAAGAAACACACCTCTTGCGCCAAAAGGAAGATACCTATCGACATCATATCGGAAATAGCTCCAATATATAACTGTCTGACAATCTGTATTAGTGGGTTTCTATGACATTGATCATCCTTTCCTACAGTGTCGGAAGCAATTGCGAATCCAACCCGATCAACTGCTTCGGCAAGATGGAAGCAGTTGAAAGTCTTTGTTGCGGGGTAGCGAGAATGCCTCAACTACGTGAACTACGGTAAGTACACAGGTTTATTACTTCGATGTCTCGCAATAATTGACAGCCGTGAAATTGTGAAACAAATCTTTATATTTGTTGTCTAGAATATAAACACGCTCTTTTCTATACAATTGGATCAATGATGTACATTTTGTACGGCAGTGTAAAATAATGTGTCTACACTGATATATCTACCCTTTTTGCTGACGACACGAATATTATTCTAACTACAAAGTTACGTTACATTATATATATATAAAAATTCAGTATATAGATGACCATCGCATTGCGACTTATTTACATATGTCTTGCTTTAAAGACCGCACCTTTTTCTATTTACCGATTTGATGCAGTTCAGAATAATCTAATTTATGTTCTAAGCCAAATTTAAATGAATTCCGTTGTGGCAGTTAGTGTTTAATTTTGTAAAACATACGATTTTATGACCACTGCATGTGAAGAAAAAATATTTTTTTCCGAAAATGAGTAACGACCAATAGAAGGCCTATGTCCATGCAACAAAACTGGGATTTGTTTTAAGGTTGCTGGTACAAATGTCCGATCCTTCTGTGGTTTTAAACCACACCACAGCAAACATATGTTAGATAGTGTGGCCAGTTTTAATTATGACATACATGTACACTTCCGCAACAATATGGATTCGTTTGACTGTTTGAATAAACATTTGTTTTTTATTTGTACAGATTGAGAGACTGCCAACTGACTGATGAGGGGATGGACCTCGTCTGTGACACAACCAGGACGAGGTGTCCAAACATGGAATTACTCAGGTAAATAAACATATATCAGGCCAGTAGCGTGGTTGGTTTTCGTTTTGGGTGCATTTTTTGATTCCCAAGAAAACGTCCAGTAACTGGATTATCCTTGAGACTCCAACCATTCCCCTTGAGACATCCACCTGCAAGTTCTAAACACGTCAACTGTCTGTTCCTTTCCCCAAGGAGAATTGTTTTACCTCGGGATGAGGATGATGTATGCACACGTCGCATCCCCAACCTCCGGGCTTGGGCAGTATTCTGTATTTTGTCCAAGATATTTAACCTAACAGTTACATTTATAGGTAAAAAAGGCAACTGTTTGATGTTATGCACTTAAAAAGAGTTTATACAAGCCATCCATTTGTAATGACAACATTTTGCAACGACAGTGGTTTATTTGGGGAACAAAGTTGAACACATGGCTACCGAATTTTATGGAACGTGCCATTGTTGGCCAGAGAACTACGCCACCAATTCTACAGCTGGATTTCCACCAATCCTGCGGATGACACTGTGTACATTAAAGTGTTATCGATTGAAAATATAACATATTCAGTCTAGCAATGTTATTATAAAACAATCTATATTTTAACTCATAACGGTAATTCCAAACCACAGTAATATAAGGTCGGAGTTATCGCTCACGCGACTCCCTTCTTTCGGGAGTAATACAAATCAAAGTTAGTCGTCAAACTCCTAGCGGATACCCTCATACCTGGCATCAAAATGGGAGGCATTTCAACCAATAATATGGTTTTACGTGTTACGCGCATATTACGTTTTACATTCCAAACAACTGATTCACCCTACACAAGGTGATAATCTTGACAAATATGGAGTATTGAAAATACACACAAACACACACACACACACACACACACACACACACACACACACACACACACACACACACACACACACACACACACACACACATAGATACACGCACATACACACACCCATACAAAAACACAAATAAATTCACACACACTCACACACACACACACACACACACACACACACACACACACACACACACACACACACACACACACACACACACACACACACACTCACTCACTCACTCACTCACACACATATATAAATATATATATATATGTATATATATATATATATATATACACTGTATATATATATATATATAATGTCATATTCTGTAATTAAATTATTCGTTCATTCATTGGTTGTTTTCAAATTTCGGCGTCAACACCAAGATGTCAGCCTTCACGTTTTCCGATATTTCAGTGGAATCTTCCACTTTGAGTCCACTTTCTGAGTAAATCACCGACGTTAATCATGTGATTGTGGCTACAAATGATTAGTTTTTAACTCGTTAGTTGCATAACACTAAACTATGCATTTTATTTCCCTTTAATAACACCATTTCTCGAGTAAATGTCACTGGAAAAGCAGTTATTTACATTTCGTGTCAAAACGTAATCAATATAATCAAAATAAGGTATTGCCCTTAGCAACCTTTAAAAGGACACTCCTTAATTATATTGAATTCGTCAACTTCATAACTCCTGTTTTATTTACAGTTGTCAGTACAACAAAGAGATCTCTTCAGCCATTGAAGCAAACGTGGTGGAAACACTGAAGAGAAAACCTGGTTTAAAAATAGAGTAAGTATGCTATATGTTTGCTTACATTAACATAACAAGTATGTGAGTGTGTGCGTCAGTAATTATTCACACCTATGATGAGAACCGCAATATTGTCAATCCCATCTACGTGCAATACCTCGTCAGAGAACTTTAAGCATTTTAATTATAATTGCCACCGATTTATTGTGTAAACTGTCATTCCTATTTGTTATGGTATATGTCGCACAATATTTTTACCTAATACCAGCTCAGTGCATCGACCAAGTGTATAAAGAACAAAGCAAGTTTGTTTACTATTGTAGTAATGTAAATTATTGTAAGTATTCCACTAAGCGTCGTAATCATAAAAGTAATGTTAACATTGCTACAGTAATTGTATTTTGTAAAATTAACTTAGACAAAACTAAATCACTTTGATTTTGTGATATAGGAAATGTGTATCTGTTTAGCCTCTCCTTCTGTGCTCTATCGCGCGATGCATGTATGCGCCTCGAGAAGATGTTTGGTGGTCGGATTACCGTGGTAAGTAGATTGACTAACATAGTCTGGGAAACTTCATTCACCTCTCATTACCACAGTTAGCTAGGCAATACAATGGAGAATAATAATAAGAACCTTATTTGTCCACAGAGAGGAAATACATTTTGCACTGAGGAGGGAGCATAATTAAGCATAGTATTTAAAACCGACTATTGTAATTGGAGGGGGTAATAATCGTACATGGGACACGCTGTCGTCATATCAAAGCAAATAAATTATCATCCGTTTTGTCAGTACATCCTGGATTAAATACAATACATTAAATGTTATCTCTCTTAGTATTAAAACATATAATTGAAAACAATATATTAAACAATGACGTTTGCAAAACGTTATGTCGCTTATTCATCTGATGTTATCATGGCGCATATTCAAACCTTACAACAAAATGATTCCATTATAAATATAATCTGCGTACAAGAAATGATCCGCCAAGATACTGCATAGTTAATCTACGTAATTTAACAAAGTATAATCTTCTGGTGTTCTGGCGTCTTACGAATATTAACCTGAAACACTTTATTACAGGTGGGAAACGTCACCTCCCGTGAAGATGAGCCGATGTCCACGTAATAATATAAGATCTACATACATTATTACTTCTTGTATATAAACTACCAATTCTGTAATGCGTGCATTGTTGTCTAAGGTTTTCCACGTGTTGAAATTGCTCGCATGAAATATTACTAACAGTATGAGATCTATATATGATACGGTATGTTTCTAAGTCATCATTATTAATTTATTTTTGATTATAGATCCAACAATAACTAAATTATATAGAAGCAGCCTTATAGCTAAACTTAACATCGTAATGTGTGTGTGTGTGTGTGCGTGTGTGCGTGCGTGCGTGTGTGCGTGCGTGCGTGTGTACGTGCGTGTACGTTCTGTTTAAGTATATCCTGGAGAGTAGAATAATCCAAATAACAAATGGCGTCCGTGTAAGAGAAGGATCAATGCGACGAATAGTTTCCAGCTAGCAAGCGAATAGCTCGCGCAGCAATCTCTCATCATCAGTTTGTTGCCGTCCCTGCACCAATAGGCACCGTCAGAGATAGGTTAGCCACGCCCACAAACCGTCTTATAATTACTTTAAACTAATCCCTCTTTTCTGTGTTTTTCTTCTCTTCGTTATGATGCAGTAATTCATTTGTGTATGCTTAACTTCGTTTGGGTGAAATTAACAGACAAACTAAAACATTAATTTCAACCCTGTCTGGTGTACGTTAGTTACTGGACTTCAGTCGGGAAATGACGATTCAACAAAATGAAGTCTCGTCAAAGTTCAGTGTTCAACCTCAGGCTTTTTTATTTATTACACTAACATTTTGGTGTTTTCGTGCGAGTGTTTATGTCAGTAAATCTGTTAAGAGCATGACCAAAAATCACATCAAGCGTGAGACAATTGTTGATTATAAAGATGGGTTCGGGACAGGGTATGGGGCAATGACAATGGACAAACGTGATGCACATGTTTCGTGTTTTGTTGGTGTCATCGGATTGGCGTGAAATTCCTTTGGCATGGCTTTCGCAGTCTATCAGTTTTACCGACCTATAAGTTTTTCAGGCGATTTTAAAAAGTGCGCATTTTATTAAACAAACTGCTTACATTATTTAAACTAATATCACACAATACATCTGGTCATAAAACAGATTCGTAATTTTAGTTGTATGATGATTACGTAATTTCTGAAATTGTCTGATATTACAAACGTGAACATCATCATAATATTCGATGATAAGTTGGTTATTGTGTGAAATACTTACGATAAACAAAAGACACCAAGAGACACAAAAACAAGTTTCACAGATCTGTTTATTGAACAGAATGTATTATATATGTCCTGAATAAATTCCTGTCTGCGATGTGCTCGACTAATTATGTATCTAACTCAAAATTGAATTTAACTCGTGAATTTAACGTTATTCATTAACACAGGGCAGAGATGCGGGCAGCCATATCGCTAACAAAATCGAACACACTTCCACATAACTTCAACGGATTGTGGTCAGGAATAACGAATCACGAATGGTGCCAGTTGTAGCTATTTTTTTTGCACGGCCGCGCCATTTGTGTATGGGTTTGTGCGCGAGTGCGCGTGCATACTTTTGTGTGCGTACGTGTGTGCTCTAATAATTTCCCCACTTACTTCGACAGTGGCACAAAGAAGCAAGAGCTAGACACTCAACTGCTCAAACCAAAAGGTAGAATTGTTGTTTTCTTTGCAATTTCTTTTATTTGTTTCATTTTCATGATTAAAATTGATCTATTAAGTCCTAATTCCTATTAGTTTAAATATTGTTTGAGATATTTCTTCACAACATGATCCTTCTCAAATTCCGTATAAATTGCATCTTTTTCATACACTGAATTGTTTTCACCATGACAGTCATAATTTAGACTGAGTGAGACATTTATGGAACAAATAAATTGTGTGTCTGTAATAATAAATCGGCAACAATAAGATATTGAAAAGCAGAAGGTATGAAAGACTGCTAAAAGCCTACACTTTTGCATGAAGTGTTCTGTGCTATTTCTTACAGTTCTTGATGATCGGTTCTACTGGAACTTCTCAGTTGGTCCAGCGGGCGACACCTTACAGGTGGAGAATGTGTCATTGATGATTCCAGAAGGTGCCCTTGACAGGGAATACACGATAACGCTGGCAATCAGTTGCAATGAAGCAGACAAGCCCCAGTTGGACGCCGATCAGCGCCTGTTTGGACCGATAGTCCATTGTTTGCCACATGGACTTCAATTCAAGAAGCCTGTCACACTGTCGTTTGACTACAGTTCAACAGCAGGGTTGACGGAACCACCACACATGCAGGTTTGGTACGGGTAGGTACACATTTTGTATCTTGTTCTGTATTTAAACCTGTCTAAAATAACGAAACCGCAGTGAACATGGAAGGTAGGATAAATACGAGTGTGTATGTATGTGTGTGTGTGTGTGTGTGTGTGTGTGTGTGTGTGTGTGTGTGTGTGTGTGTGTGTGTGTGTGTGTGTGTGTGTGTGTGTGTGTGTGTGTGTGTGTGTATGTGTGTGTGTGTCTGAGTGTGTGTGTGTGTGTGTGTGTGTGTGAGGTGTGTGTGTGTGTGTGTGTGTGTGTGTGTCACAGGTGTGTGTGTGTGTGTGTGTGTGTGTGTCTGAGTGTGTGTGTGTGTGTGTGTGTGTGTGTGAGTGAGTGGTGTGTGTGTGTGTGTGTGTGTGTGTGTGTGTATGTGTGAGTGAGTGAGTGTCTGGAGTGTGTGTGTGTGTCCATGTGTGTGTGTTTCACCAGTGTGTGTTTCCTGAGAGTGTGTGTGTGTGTGTGTGTGTGTGTGTGTGTCTCCTTCTGTGTGTGTGTGTGTGTGTGTGTGTGTGTGTGTCTGGTGTGTGTGTGTGTGAGTGTGTGTGTGTGTGTGTGAGAGTGTGTGTGTGTGTGTGTGTGAGTGGAGTGTCACAGAATGTGTGTGTGTGTCCGAGTGTGTGTGTTTCTGTGTGTGTGTGTGTGTGTGTGTGTGTGTGTGTGTGTGTGTGTGTGTGTGTGTGTGTGTGAGTGTGTGTGTGTGTGTGTGTTTGTGTGCGTGTTTGTGTGTGCGTGGGTGTCTCTATGTGTGTGTGTGTGTGTGTGTGTGTGTGTGTGTGTGTGTGTGTGTGTGTGTGTGTGTGTGTGTGTGTGTGTGTGTGTGTGTGGGCGGGAGTACGGGAGTACGGTTTTACAGGTGTGCGAATGTGCTTGTGTGCGTGTATGTGAATGCGTATTTACCTATGTATGCATGTTTGCATGTTGCATATATGTATATGTGTATACACATATATATATATGTATATATGTATATTTATATATATATATATATATATACATATATACATATATATATATATATATATATGCATACATACATATATACTCAAATTAAAGTAGCAGTATTTGTGTTATTTTGCAGTGACACTGACGTAGGTGAGCCCGTGCACTGGAAAATGCACGAGACCGTGGGTGACTCGACCAACAAGTGCAGCATCTCTCTTAATCACTTGTGTCCGTTCGTACTCAAAACCATCAGAACCACCAGATCTGGGAAAGAGGTGCTTACTTGTCGTTTCACGGCATTGGTCTACATCACCAGGCATGACTACAATGCAAGACAAATTGAAGTTTGCTGTGTCGAGAGCCATGCAGTAGAGGTACTTAGAAATTCATACAAGATATATTTGTTATACGTGAATAGAACATCTTAGTTAATTTGTCTAGGCTATGCGATCTTAAACCGTTTCAACAAATTCGTTATTGAAATGTGCCACAACGACAGTAAAAATGATATGCTGTATGAGAGTGTTGGTAATTTCAGGGCTACAAACGAGAGAGGACAAATAAAGGAAATGTTGTCCTGGAAAAGGCGAAGTCATTCGTGGTACAAGATGATGGAAAATCTGTCCCAGGAAATGACATTGTTATAACCCTCAGTGACGTTGACCCGAAATGGTCTGACAGCTTGAACAACCCCAACGAGGTGAGTGGCTCCGTTTTTACAAGAACCACTAGCCATTCGTCCAAACGAGTGTGATCTCTGGAAGAAAAGATTATGTTCTTGTGTGTTTGCATTTTTACACTCAGATCAACATGAGTCTTAGTTTTAGATCAGTTGAAAATATTATGCAACTTTGCCATCATTTATAAACTTACCTTTATAACCTTGCGTGTCCACCTTAGCTACCTGGCGTATCGATCCATCTGTTCTCGACTTTGATATGGCTTATCGATTCTGAGAATGACTAACCCTTTTGTATTGAATCGCTTCTGAGCTTGGTTTTCGAGTAAACGCGCAAACATACATACACACGCATACATATATATATATATACATATATATATATATGTATATATACATGCATATATATTACATATATATATAGATATATACAATGTTGGATAGATTCAATAATTCTCCACCTTTCCAACGATGTACGTTAATCTATTTTTATAGGTCATCAATTTCTTGGACATGTGGGAAGTGAGAGATCCAAAGATGTATCCAAGTATTTCTTTTGTGCTAGAACACAATGAGAACACACCGTCAGCTAGTCGTTTCTGCACACTGAGAGTAGGACAAGAGGACAGCGAGATCGGCACCACCACAAAATTCACCATCATGACAGATGAGGTGACGTACATCTTTGTGCATAGCGTTTGTATATCCTCGACTGCTTTATTTTTTCTCGTAACTATTTCTATATTCTACTGAAACAGTTCTTCGTTACTGCCTCTAGCTGTCTATCCTGTATATATCTCTCTCTCCCTAACTCGTACACACAAGCTGTTACTATGCATGTTTGCTTGCCTTTGTCATACATCGTATCATATGCGTGTATGTAACACCATTACCTAGAATTCCGAAAGAAAGCTATCGACTTTTATTTCCTAGGCCAATGCACGTAAATAATGATTGTCATTTTTTGTGTATCATCTGCAATGTATCAGTTATTTGTTTCACGCGTGAAATGATTTATTGTCTGTTGTTGCAGGTCACAAAACCAACATTGTCACCCAAACCATCGGTTAGTCTAACCAATTATATGTTATGTTGTTTGATGTTTGACATGGGAACGTATACATATCAATAAAACATATTTAAGACATACCTCAATGTATGATTTAATATATATATATATATTATATTTGCTGTTGTCTGTGTTTATATATATATATATATATATATATATATATATATAAACACAGACAACAGCAAAGCAAGCTGTACCGTTGTGTTTTATGTTAAATAGTTCCACAAGTGTCATTTTGATGTATGTAGTAGTAGTTATGAGAAAAACGGTTTTGCATAGAAAACTGGCCTAGGTGGGTAAGAAACGTTCTAAATCCCACAACTTTAGAACTAACCACACGGAAACTTATTGAGTATCAAGTGTGCATTGTGTCAAAGAAAATTCCCCCAAAAACGTCATTATCAATTTAACACAATGTTACAATATTGGAAAACATAATTAATGATCTTACAACACTGTAGTTGATAAACGAAATACTATTCATGTTTCCTAACTATCATACATTTCGTTTTATATTAACATTTGTCTTTTCAGAAATGTGCCGGAGATAGCCTACTTTGGGACACGAAGCTAGATGAACTGATGGCCAAACCTGACAATGAACTGGTTCCTGGTCTTAAGACAATTCGGCTGTGCACGGAGGATTCATTCAGAATTCCTGTACAGTGAGTATTCTGTTATAAATACATATATTTAGTTATATATTTGTCACCAATTAATGTGTATGCCAACATATATATGTGCACAAATAACTATTATCTTCAAGTGAGGATGCATTTTCCCGGCTATTCAAAATTCCCTTTAGTTAGTTTCTGGGTTCTTAAGACCCCCACGACTGCAACAAATGGTATGATTTATTGTTTTGTTGCTAAAATCCTGGAGCTCAGACTATTCTCTTGTTGTTCCCGTACATATATTAAGGGGAATTGCAATGCAGCTGTTATTTGTCATATATTTAAATACATACAATTTCAGTACACACTATAATGACAGAAACCTGCTCATTTATAAGACACACTGAAAAACTGTATTTGTTTGACGCCTAAATCAGCAAAATAAATCACTGCGGTATCGCCATCTTTGTTCCACGCAACTTCAACGCGAGTGGTTTGAGTCGTGATAGGTAGCCCTGTTGTTCCATTCTGATTTCCCATTCAACTATCCCCCGTACTTTTCATCAAGAATGATCTCACACACCTTCAGCATATGGCTCAACAACGTGATGTCTCTGTATTTTCTATGGTTATACATGTCTCTCTTTCGTTTCCATTCCAGGAGTATCAGCGCCGTCTTCCACTGTTCTGGGATCTTCCCCCCTCAGAAATCCCATTGTCCATCAAGTGACAATGCTTTTGAATGTTTTCGGCCATCGCCAGTCACTCGAACTTCATCGATGCCCGTCGCCCGTCCATTCTTCATCTTATCTTCTTCATTGCTCTCTCTCTCTCTCTCTCTCTCTCTCTCCTCCACCTTTACTTTTCCTTCTATTGCACTTGATGAATTTAGTTCTGTGTTTTCCCTTTGGTCTAATAATGCCTTGAAATATTCCTTCTATTTCACTACTTGCACTGTCCACATCTGTCCACAGATCCCTTAGCTGCTTAGCGGTAGCAACACATGTATGTGACAAATATATGCTAATGATGTCATAACTGTGTCATAGGTGCAGCGGGACAGATGTCTATGTAGGTTTGCTCAATGATGGAAGAAAGGTAGCTGTCAAAAGAGTGCATACTGATGACAAAGCGAAACAGAGAGAACGACAGAACGAAGCAGAGATATTGGTGGAGTTGGACCATCCGAACATTGTGGCGTTCTTGGTAAAATTTTACATTAATCCAAAGCATAGTTAAACCAAAGTATTATTTAAATTAATTTAATAATTTAAAGAATCGGTGTATTCTACCTAACTCTATAATTGGCGTGCAATAAAAAAAGGATACACGTACTTACTTACAAGTACTCGGTTTTTAGTTTTAGGATTGAGAGCGAGGACGAGAGAGAGAAAGGGAGAGAGAGGAAGAGAGAGAGGCAGATAAAGAGGCAGAGAGGGAGAGAGAGAGGAAGAGAGAGCGAGAGAGAGGGAGAGAGAGAGAGAGAGAGAGAGAAGCAGTCAGAGACAGAGACAGAGAGAGAGAGACAGAGAGAGAGAGAGAGAGAGAGAGAGAGAGAGAGAGAGAGAGAGAGAGAGAGAGAGAGAGAGAAAGAGAGACAGAGACAGAGACAGAGAGAGAGAGAGAGAGAGAGAGAGACAGAGAGAGAGAGATGGAGAGAGTCGGAGAGAGAGAGTGCACTGTACATTATAATACTACACTTCATTATTGGATTTCACAGTAAACGAAGAAGCCCCTCCGTATTATTTTACTAGTCATTTGTACGGCCATATGTATCTTAATATATGATGTGATAACGTAGCGAATTTATTCAGTGTTTGTTTTACATTAAGAATCCCGCCAATGATGTTGACTACTACTACTTTGCCACAATGTTGTGTGACTGCACTCTAACTGAATGGATTATCAAGATGGGAAACGACGCACACGATATGGTGGAAGGACTTCTGCAAGGTTTGACCTATATCCACGAGAGTCAGCAGATGGTATTACACTGCGATCTATCAGTGAGTTTTAGATTTGCTTATGGTAGCATTGACTAACACAATGAGTGAATCTTCGAAGCTTCTCCAACACTCCCACACCCACCCACACCCACCCACGCACGCACGCACGCACGTGAGATATAAGGTTAGTTAGTGTACATCATTCAAGAATTCATTTTAAGACTTGCTTACTCTGGTATAGTAAAACTACATTTAAAAGCTACCATGTCAAGTTATTGGCCCCAGTTAGCACTACCTACCACACCGAGAAAAAATTATTAGAATCGGACAAGTTATATGGAAACTATGCAAATATATACCATTTTATGACAATAAACCTGTCAAAATCAATATTTGAACATAGCTATTGGTTCAAATATAATATCACTGAAGCTGTATTGATTACCGAAAAATAAACATTGGGATATTATATCATATGTCTGTTTCATATACGGAAGCTTATAAGATAAATATAATTGGTTGTTTTTGTCAACTGTCATAGAAGTGAGTGCGTCTTTTCCCTGCCCTCTCCGACATGAGTACCATATTACCACTGTTAAATTTAATACAGGCACAACATTTTGTATCTAAAAAAAACTTACTAATGTTTCAATTAAATTGCTATATTCATTAGGTTTATACCGACATTATTTTTCATATGCTGGACAGAGAACTGCTTGAACGTCAAGGTTCCGTCAAAATATGTCCCCTCTGAAATAATGGATTTCTGCTCATCAGTCCTTATAAATCGCAACCAACAGGGTTTCAGTGTATCCAATTACAAGTACTTACCTTGTTTGAGATATGCATCTCTTATATATTAATTATTTTTATTCAAGTCTGTATGTCAAAAATATTGTCGTCCTGACAAAGTGACAGTTTACTGATATTACGTCCAAAGTTGAAATAATGTAGATTTCCTAAACAAAACTAACCTTATTTTAATGTAGTCATAATATACAATAGTACAAAAACACTTCAGAACAGTGTTTTAGCATGCATAAGTATTTTGAATACATTTAAACAATCAATCATATTTCGGTGAACAATTTGAGTAATATAAAACACGCGAACACACTTTCTGACGTTCATGTTTTGATTTGAGGCTGTACTGGACACATCCAGGACTGTACCAAATGTCTGAATTATTGTAAACAAAAATACTTCCTTATTATAAGGGTGTTACCACGTGTTTCATGTGGATTTCGGAGAGGACACTTTTATACATTCATGTAACAACTTCTAGTGTTGTGAGTGATAACAGTGGACCACATGGCATGACTAAGCTAGTACTAAATAGCGATGCCTCCACCTGGTGGTGTATTTAGCAGGTAAGTAAAGTTCAGCTCTCTAACCTCAACATGTGCATTCAGTATTTTACTCATATTCATGTTGCGTGCTCTTGAAACATGGTTGCAACTAGTGAGTATCAAACATGATGCACCGTGGAAGAGATATCCCCACTGTATGGCACATGGGAACCTGTAACACGATGAAGCTTTGCCTTGCCTTCAGATATCTTTAAGTTTGTGGAGGACTCTTTCAATAGAGTGATGCACAATTAACATTCTGCACTTATACACAATGGAACAGTCTAATGGCAACCAAAACTTATAAAACATGTTTGTAAAATAATGATTGTATTGTATATTCCATATACACAGCTCTGTAGCGTGAACACATCCGATGTGGATGAAGACTAGATTAGTTGTCCAAAAAATCCGCAATCTTTACAACAAGGACTCTTAAAGAAAATTGCAGTCCATTTATGTTATGTGGAATAGTTTTCTTTGCATATTGTTTTATTGATTGGTTTGCGCCAACGTGGCTGCGCCAGTACACACTGTGTATATACTGCGGATTATACAAGTTTCTGCCAATTTACAAGACTCATATTTGCATACATATGTTTTATGAATGCACAAGGAGGATGTTAGACTACGTGGTTTCAGCAAGTGCGTGTGACTTTTTAGTATTTTACGGACTTACATTTTACTTTTGTGATTGCACCTGTGTGACATTGACAAGCAGGTGATCGGTCATGTGTAACCCAGACAAGGAGAACATTGTCAACTTGCCAAGCATGACCCAGGAATACCTACTTTGGTTATGGACCAGCAGACACATTCTGCGTGGATATCTGCCTGTGATGCGGGAGTGGCACTCCATCGACCCACCCATCGTGGTTGCCGGGGGGCATCCACAAACAACAAGCCATACGTGTACGTTTTTCAGTGCGGGACATTTACCATACAGGAAATTAAGACTCTCATTCCTGTTCCATTAGACAAGACTCATTCGGTTATCAGACTTGCTGTATCCGCCATGTCGCCTTCCAGTAACACAGGTGCGGTCAGCCGTGTCGCGGAACCAGTCACATTGGGCATTATTAACGCTCGTTCAATTTGAAACAAGACCGATGTATCCACGGATTACGTGACCGAGGTGAATATGGATCTTCCAGCCATCACATAACGTGGCGCAGCACTGGGAAAAAAAGACAATAAAGCTATAAAAGACCTGACGCCCGCCGAATATAAGTTCGTACGCTGACTTTCTCGTTGAATGTGCTGGTTTCGTTGAACACTACGCCCTTGGTGATCTCTCGTTTTACGATTGTCGGTGATTTCAAGATTCACTGGGACGAGCCATCTGAAACGTTTCGCCGACCTGCTAGAGTCACTCAACATCATTCAACTTGTTCAAGTTCAAGTTCCAACACATATCGACGGTCACATCATTGATCTGATCCTCACTACATCCGGAAATCACGGCATAACTTTAAAAAAAACATCGCTGCTGCTGTCTGATCACCTGTGGGTGGAATGTGTCGTTGATATGGAGAAACCAGTCGTTCTGCGGAAAACGATCACATACCGAAAGTACAAAAACATTGACAAGGCTGCGTTTCGTAATGACATCGCATCGTCGTTTCTGACCACAATTCTGTCTGTCAAACAAACAACGAGTGAACTTGCAGATCACTACAATATGGTTTTGACCAAACTTATCGAGAAGCACGCACCACTACAGATGTGTCGTATCGATGATCGTTCACTCGTACCTTGGTACAACGAGAAGGTGATCAAAGCCAAGTAAATTCGACGACAGCGTGAATGGAAATGGCGCCACACATCACTTCAAGTGCATCGCAAAATATATACGACACTGTGCGGACAATCAAAGAAGCCAAGTCTGACTACTATGTTTCTGAGAAAGAACAGTGCGGGAGTGACAACAGGCGACTGTATCGTCTGCTAAACGGAATGCTGCAGCGAAGGAAGTCCCAATATCTACCAGCTAACGACAACATCCAATATCTCGCAACTAGTTTCACAAACTTCTTCCCCTACCAACATGGCTGCTAAAAAGAAGTCAGTGACAACTTAATACCGTTCCTGACGCAACTCGTCAACTCATCTGTAGCGTCTGGTGTTGTTCCATGATGCCTGAAACATGCCAACGTCACCCCTGTGCTTAAGAAGGCAAATCTCGATCAGGACAATATGGACAGTTACAGACCAATATAAAACCTGCCTTTTGTGTCAAATCTACTCGAAACGTACGATGCACGCTGTCTGATCGACCACATGACTGATAACAATCTTCTTGAACGGTACCAATCAGCCTACGGTACCAATCGGCCTACAAATCGCATCACTCCACGGAAATTGCGCTAGTTCTGGTACAGAATGACATCCTCGAGGCGCTAGACCGGCGGTATGTATTCATCCTGGTTCTACTTGACATGTCGGCCGCCTTCGACACAGTTTATCATGGAATTCTGCTGATTAAAACGCTTCGGAATGGCTAGTTCCGTGCTGGCATGGATGCGATCATATCAAACCGACCGGTCGCAGTCAGTGAATATATCAGGTGACGCTTCCAGCAAAACCAGCGTCTCGTGTGGCGTCCCTCAAAGATCGGTGCTGGGGCCTCTGTTGTTCTCTGCGTACACAGCACTTATCAGTGATATCATCAGAAGACACAACCTGGGCTGCTATCTCTAGGCGGACGATACCCAGCTATACATCAATTTTGAGATGACTGAAACCAACAGAATGTTGTCTCTGCGCCGAATTGAGCACTTCTCCATCGACGTCCGACTAAAGGTGAATGATAACAAAACGGTCGCACTTGTGTTAGCATCACGAAACAATCAAGCGAAATACAACATCACCGTGATCAAAATTGGCGACTGCGACATAACGCTTTCTGTAGATCGTGCCTAACACAGAAAGCCGTAGGCCGTCTGATGTACTCTCTTGTTATATCGAGAATTGACTATGCGAACTGTCTGCTATATGACATCCCCGACTGCCTAGTCAACAAGCTGCAAAGAGTAAAAATGCTGCTGCTCGGCTGGTAGTCCGCTGCCATTGGTGGGACCATATCACACCGGTGCTCAAGAAACTGCACTGGCTTCCCGTGTGGAATGGTACTCTACTGTACTCTACAATAATCAGACAACATGTATTGTAACAGAACTGTTTAATTACTCATGTCAACATCGTGGTACATCTGGGCGGAAGTGCCTTCCGTATCCCGGCTAACAGATCTTTCTCGAACAATGCCATGCCATCTATATGTATAATGATAAACTATTTAACCGTAACTGGTGGAACTTAATGCGCCAGATGGCGATACTATCACATCCCCCTTCTTTCAATGAAGTGACGTCTAACGATAGTACTATGCATACAAATTGTCTACAAAGCTAACTGCTAAGTAAGAAATAAAATGTCCAAAGAAGACGTGATGTCTCGTGGTAACGTGTCAATCTACACGTGCGCGCATTTCTAATTATGGTGTGAGCGAGTGTCTAAATAACTGCGTATCTGTCTCTATGAAACGTTCAAGAATATCTAGAGCTCAAGCCTGCGGGGTGGTCGCACACTTCTCCCCGACCTCGTCCGGTAGACGGGTTCTGGCGCGAACGAGACGCGCCTCTCCGGTCTCGGGGGTGGTGCTGATGGGACGACCTCGGGTGTGGCGTCTGCACTCTCTTCCGGTACGGGGTCTTGACGGATGGGTTGATCGACCGCTGGTCCGTCCTCGTGATCGCCCAGGAAGTAGTAACGCTCACCTGTCGTGCGAATGTGGCGTCGGTTTCGTCTCACAGTGCCCCCGTTGGGGCGTAGTACGTCGTATGATCTCGGTTCGTTACGCACCACTTTGACGATGGCTGGCTGCCAGGAGCCAGTGACGTGGTCGCGAACTCGTACATGCTGTTCTGGTCTTAGGTCTGCCAGCTGGCGTGTACCTCGCGACTCGTGGTAGAGCTTCTGGTCTTGTTGTCGCTCAAGCAGTCGCTGCCGCACATCGTCTCGATCAGTGCGAGTGTTTCGTAACTGAGTGTGAATGTTCGTCTTTAGTCTTCGTGAGTAGAGGAGTTCCGCTGGTGACGGTAGCCGACTGTCTATCGGCGTCGTACGTAGTAATAGCAGTGCCATCGCCTTGTCGAGTCGTGTCGCCTCGGCCTTCTTCAACGTCCGCTTCACCGTTTGGATATGTCTCTCTGCGAACCCGTTCGATTGGGGGAAATGGGGGCTTGACGTGATATGGTTGAATGCCCATTCCCTGGCGAACTGGCGGTACTCGTTACAGCTGTTCTGCGGGCCGTTGTCGCTGATGACGGTGTCCGGTGGCCCGTGTTCACTGAAGATCTCTTTAATCAGCTCAATGACTGCGTGACTTGTCACTGCTCCCTCTACCTTCCTCATAAACGAGAACTTTGAGTAGTAGTCGGTCACTATCAGGTAGTTACGTGTTCCGATGGAGAAAAGGTCGGTGCCCACTGTCTGCCATGGACGTGTTGGCACGTCGTGTTGCAACAGTGGTTCAGCCATCTGTGCTCGTTGCATCTCTTGGCACGCTCCGCACTTGTTCACCATGATCTCGATGTCAGTGTTCATCGTGCCCCAGTACACGCATTGCGAGCTCGTAGGCGAGTCTTCTCGACCCCCTGGTGTGCCGCGTGCAGTTTCTTGAGTATACCAGGTTGTAACGTCTTGGGCACCACCACACATTCACCTTTAGAGATGATTCCATCTGCAACTGACAGCTCATCTCGGAACGCCCAGTACTTCCGGAGAATCGAAGGTACTTGGTTCCTCCTGTCGGGCCATCCTTTGACGATCACCGACTGTAGATCTGTCAACTCGGGGTCTTGCTGTGTCTCTAGGTGCATCGTCTCCAGTCGCGATGTGGAGAACTGAACCGGGTGGAGTTGCACGTCTAGCTGTATCTGCTCATCGTTGTCACACGGCTGGCGGGACAGTGCCTCGGCTAATAACATCTCCTTGCCCGGCCTGTACTTGATCTTGATTGCGTACGGCTGTACTCTCAAGAGCATCCGTTGGAGGCGCTGCGGAGCTGCCGCCAAGTTCTTCAAGTGTATCATCTCGAGTGGTTTGTGGTCGGACGCGATGGTGAAAGCCTTCCCGAACACATAAGTGTGGAACCTTTCACATCCGAAGACGACTGCTAGCATCTCGCGCTCAATGTTCGCGTACCTCTGTTCACAGCCGCTGAGCGACTTACTCGCGAACGCAATCGGCTTTCCTCCTTGTAAGAGGACTGCACCCAACCCTCGGCTCGAAGCGTCGACTTGAATCACGCTCTCTGTGTCCGGGTCGAAGTAGCTGAGGGTGATCTGACGACAGATTAGCGTCTTCGTCTTCTCGAAGGTCGCGTTGTGTGATTGCGTCCACACAAAGTCTGCGTCTTTCTTCACCAGGTCGCGTAGTGGTGCTGTGTGCTTGGACAAATTGGGTGTGAACGGTGACATATAGGTCGCGATGCCGAGGAACTCTTGTAGCTGTGTGACGTTCTCTGGTGTCTTCATCCCTTGGATGTCGGAGATCCTCTCTGCGTCTGGGTGGACACCTCGTGCGTCGAATACCAGTCCGAAGAACCTCATTCTCGGCCGCTTTATCTCGCACTTCGCCAGGTTGAAGACTAACCCGTGCTGTCTAGCCGTTCTCATCAGGTGGTGCAGGTTCTCATCGTGTTCCTCTGCTGTCTTCCCGAAGACACCGACGTCATCGGCGATGCCGATCGTCCCAGGGCATTGCTCGAGGATGTAGTCCATCCGTTCTTGGAATACGTCCTGGCTCAAGTTGAGTCCGAACGGCAACCTCTTGAAGCAGTACCGGCCGAAAGGGCCGTTGAAGGTCGTGAGACGCTTCGACTCTTCATCCAACTGTACCGACCAGTATCCGTGTCGTGCATCTAGCTTCGAAAATGTCACTGAGCCGGCCAACTTGTGCGTGATTTCGTCTAACGTCGGTGTGTGGTAGTGAGGACGTTTGATGGCCTTGTTCAAGTCCTTCGGGTCTAGGCAGATGCGTAATCGTCCGTTTGACTTCCTGCTGTATACTATACTGGAGACCCAATCCGTAGGCTGTGTCACCTTCTGTTCCAGCTATGACTCCGAGTTCCAGCTATGACTCCGAGTTCCAGCATGTAATTTATCTCTCGTTGCACCTCGTCTTTCAGGTGTATCGCGCATTGTCTTGGCGCATGGATGACAGGGGTCACGTTGGGGTCAAGAGTGATGTGGAAGTCACCGCTGAACTTTCCAATTCCCTGGAATCGGTCCGGGTAACTTCTCAGCAGGTCTTCCTTCGATCCGATGACGTCATCGGGTGATTTACGAGTGACCTCGCAGTGCATCGTCACGAGTTCCAGCGATCGACATGATGGCAGCCCCATGATGACTGGGCCAGGCGTGTCGGCGACATAAAACTCCACCTCGCAGCTCTTCTGGTTGTGCGCACATCGCAGTGTCATCGTCCCGTGTTGCGAGATGCGCTCGCCGTTGTACGCGGTCAGTACCGTGGAATTCGCTCGAAGACAGGTGGGCATGGGGTAGCCTTCAGCATCCAGGTTTCCGGGGTACATTCGTCTGTATACCCGGAGAGGGAGAACGTTTCCCTGCGCCTCTGTGTCGACTTTGACTTTGAGGATCGCTGGCCTCTTCTTCATCACGATGTCAAGGGACGCGAAGACTTCGTTGCGTGCGTCCTTGTGTGCGTAGATCGAGTCAAAAACTAAAGTCTCGAAAGGTTCGTTGATCTCCTGCGCACTGTCTACGTTGTCGATTGTGGTCGGGTTGTCACCTCGACCTGCTAGTCTCCTTCTCGACGTTGACCTTCTAGCCGGGGTGTCGTGACGACGTGTCGGTCTGGAGCGTGCATCCGCTCTGCCGCGTCTCGTGTCGTTGGCCGTGCAGACCGCCTTCCAGTGATTGGCTCGGCCGCACGCCAAACACTTGCTGCCGTAAGCTGGGCAGCTGTCACGACCGGTGGGGTGTCTCCTCCCGCAATACTTGCAGGCTGACGTATGACGGCTGTCTGAGTGTTGCTGTTGTCGTAAGTGGCGCTGCTGGCGGACGAGGTGGACGGTCGCTCCGTCATTGAACATCTGCATGTTTGCCACCGTCGCCTCATAAGTCCTCGCGGTGTCCATCGCACTATCGAGGATCAAGGCCGCATCGCGCCCCAACAGCTTCTCCTGTACCTTCGGGTGTCTGACGCCCACGATCAACTGCTCTATCAGCCGCTCGTCAGTCTCTGTGGTGTCCCTGAATTGACACTTTTTTGACTGCAGCTTGCACCGCGTCATAAATTCGTCTATGCTCTCGCCTGTCGCTTGCCTATATTTCTGGAGGTGGAAGCGATTTAGTCGGAAGTTTGTTTTAGGCTCAATAGTGTTTTTGAAGCCATTCCACAACACATATAGTTTCCCTTTGTTATCTTCCGAGATATTCCACGTATTATACATGCGTAGGCCATCCTGGCCGACCCATAATAATACGTACGTCACCCGTGTGGCCTCATCTTTATTTGCTAGAGGGCCACTGAATATCAACTCGCAATACTGACGAAACTCATAGTAAGCATTTGGCAAATCTGCTGCTGACCAGTTCATGCGCGGACGTTCAATGCCTGAAAGGTCTCCCATAATCGAAATGTAAGACAATTCACTTAGTAGGTCGCTGACAGCATTGATTCAGACTCAGACGTGCGTCGTTGTCGTTCAAAGTCTCATTTCTCGGTCGATCCCCGACGAAAGAGTGCCGCTTGGCGTCAGTTTGTATCTATAGGGTTCGTTGCCGGCTGCCACCATGGAATGGTACTCTACTGTACTCTACAATAATCTGACAACGTGTATTGTAACAGAACTGTTTAATTACTCATGTCAACATCGTGGTACATCTGAGCGGAAGTGCCTTCCGTATCCCGGCTAACAGATCTTTCTCGAACAATGCCATGCCATCTATATGTATAATAATGAACTATTTAACCGTAACTGGTGGAACTTAATGCGCCAGATGGCGAAACTATCACACCGTGAAGCACGCATTCATTACACAATTCTGCTACTGACGTTTCGTGCTCAACACGGACTGGCACCAGCTGACATCACCGACCTACTCCATGAACAAAGAGCTACTCGAGTGTTGCGTTCAGCTATAAACAATGACTTGTATGTGCCACCATCTTGCAGCCGATACGGTGACAGAACTTTTTCGGTATCTGCTCCACGACTGAGGAATTCACTTCCAAGCGACATAAATACAACTTGTTGTCTTGTGACTTTCAAAACCCATCTTTTCCGGGTTGCTTACGCAACATAGGCGCCACCAGTCAGTTTAGTTAGTTTATTTATTTATTTAAATTATTTCATATCTTGTACATGTTTTTAAACTAATTTTACACAATCTTTACTGATTTATTTTAACGATCATCTTTAGCTGTAACTTAATTTGTTTTATTTGTGTATAATCACTTATTTTAACTAATTTCATATTATTTATTTTATGTAACTTATTAATGTTCTGCATATGTATATATATATATATATATGCAGAACATTAATAAGTTACATAAAATAAATATATATATATATGCAGAACATTAATAAGTTACAAGATATTACTCTTATTGTAGAATGCAAATGTAGTATTTTATGAACAGTGAATGTTGGATTTTATGTTGTGTTCGCTTAGGATAAGCATATATATATATATATATATATATATATATCAGACCGCGGATCTCAACATGATCGGGAAACCATGCAGATCATCAGCAAACATCACAATGTTTAACAGAAATATACCTTTTTAACACAAGAGTACGATAAATCCAAAAATCAGCAATGACAATATAACACACTTGTTTAAATTCTAGTATTAATATCATGTAAAAAACTGTCCTCTCCGAAGAAATTTTTGCATATGAATAAACTACTTCAAAGGAGCATATCTCGCTTATAAAATGCTGCATCCGTTTGAAAATTGGCAGGAATCTCCTAAATGGCCATGTGTGTCTGAAAATTATAGCAGATCTACTTGAACTGTTGTGAATTATGCACTGCAGATAACATCACCGACCAATGTTGTTACATTAACCCAAAAGATACTGGGAATTCAATTTAGTGATATAAAAATGTTACATATCAAAGTTGCATTATTGTATTTTATTTCATGATATCTCTGGTAAGAATAAAGAACAAAACGTCACTAAAGTAAGGAGTATTTACTGATACTTAAGAGCATTATCACTTTCAAACTTATTGTTGCATTTGTCAACATGAATCACGTGTTTAGACCCCCAAATTGTAATTCCCCATACTGGATGCTCCAAAATGTTGATAAATGTTTCATTTGACATACCTACCAAGTAAAAAAACACGAATTGGGCCAAACAAAATAATGTTTTATTGTTTATCCCTGTGAGACAACATGGTGTACGCTAATCGTAAAACAACCCATAACGTAACACTTCTATTTAAAAAAATACCCATTATATATAAAGGTTTATCACATTTTATAGGGTATCTCCATTGTTCGAAAAGAAAAACGTAATGCGCGCGCGTAAACATAACTTAACAATCGCTGGAACCACGCGCGCGCGGCTAGTTCTTCAGGAAACTGGCCCCTGCGTCGTTGTTTGGCAACATGAAATATACGCTGACACAATATGCTTCGTTTACCTTCATGCAAATACCACATCAATAGGAATATTAATTGACAATTATACACTATCACAACTAAGGCATATCGATGGACATAAACTTCTTTTTTTCTCCGACCGTCGTCATATTGAACATACAACGTGTATTTCAGCACATGCTCGACGCGGTTATCTACGTTTTACGCGCGCTCCTCCAATGCGAACGCTTTATGGTGTTTATGTAACGACGTTGTGTGTTTTCTTGAATGTTGTAAATATTGCTATCTCGACAGTCACGTATGGACAAGGAAGTTAGCCCCTCAGGGGACGGGCATTCTGCTAGCATTAACTGATATGAATTACCTAAGATTGTACGTATACAAACTCTACTGAGGCGCCGATGTCTACAGGCTTCTTTCTATGTTCACTTGCTTCGTTCGATCAGTTAGAGTTATTTACGTAAATGATAATTGTTAGCTTTCCTAATTTACCATCTGTTGGGGAAATAAAGAAATTGTACAGTGGTCGCAAATACTGACATAGTTCGGCAAATACCTGCCAACGATCCCGGATTTATTGTGGAAATCCTCCCCTCACAGAAAAGAACATCTGCAGGATTATAGAAGGCGTTTAGAGGAAGATGGAATTTTATAGTGAAATTGACGGGAAAGATGCAATTGGAGGTCCCAGATGAGGGTGCAATTGGAGGTCCCAAGTGAGGGTGCAATTGGAGGTCCCAAGTGAAGGTGCAATTGGAGGTCCCAAGTGAAGGTGCAATTGGAGGTCCCAAGTGAGGGTGCAATTGGAGGTCCCAAGTGAGTGTGCAATTGGAGGTCCCAAGTAAGCGTGCAATTGGAGGTCCCAAGTGAGGGTGCAATTAGAGGTCCCAAGTGAACGTGCAATTGAAACTAAACCACTAAACCTCAAAGGTGGTACAATTGGAGGACCCACGGTGGAGACGGAGTTGCTTGATTTCTGGTGAGCCTGAAATTCTCCTGGATTTCGAAGTGCAAAGTGTATGTAAAACACTTGTGATGCTAAAAGACAGGAATTATAAAGTGTATTTTGTACTTCAGTTGTCTTTGCGGGCTTGGTTTGTTGTCCTGTGGACGGGAGTAAGCTAGTGTATGATTATAACGTTTACAGGAAACAGTACTAATTTACGTTTTGATACTTGAATGCCATAAATATGATAACAAGAGCACTGTGGAACAATATTATTAAGATAACCCTGGACATTTTGTAAAATTGACCTAATATGCCAGGTGACTGTATCAGCGATATTAATTTAATATGTTTTAGTGTTACATACATTAATTGCTGGTAAGGCGAAGTTGGACACTATCACATTATGCAAGCAATTTAAGCAAACGCAAAATATGCTTGTGTGTGTTTTTGCGTGTGGGGCGCAGTGGCTAGAACATCGGATTCTCATTTGAGAGAAGCTCTGTGCTGGCGATTCGAATCTTTGGCAAACTAATTCACTCTACGTTGCTTCGATTCACCCAGCTACATGAATGAGTACCTGGTTATAGAGAGTAGTGGACGTTTGTGTGTGAATTATCCCCGCGCATTAACTGAAGCGTGGCTGAAGGCTTCCCAGAGCAGCTGAGGTGGTGTTCAATTGAACAGGCCTCAAACGTTTTGAACAGTTGTAAGGATTAAATACTGCGCTATATAGGCACTTACCTTTACTGTGAAGCCAATAGCAAAACAAAACACGCACACACGCACACATGCACGCATGCACGCATGCACGCACGCACGCACACACACACACACACACACTCATGCATACGCTTATGTTGGATGTTTATATATGTTGCAGCCTGACAATGTCTTAGTGATGTCGAAAGACGAGAGTCGCGTGAAAATTGCTGACTTTGGGTTCAGCTGCACGTCAAGCAACTCGAACAGCTGTAGCTGTCGTAAATGTCGTGATCCAGAAGGTTTGCAAAACACGTTGTTTACTCAATAATGCTTTGCAACAATAAACCGTTTTTTTTTGGCGTGAAATAAAAAACGTATGGCATGAGCTTCCATTCAAAGGTATAATTATACTTTTTACAGCTGGTCAATCAATCAATCAATCAATACACCTTTATTCATCCCTGTAAGGGCAATTACAGTGTTGTTTGGACGGGCACAGTGTATACAAATATATATATATAAATATTAAAATATAACATAGGTAACAGCGTATTACTGGCACACTTCGTCATGGTCACAAAAATAATAATTTATGACATGAACACATGGAGTGCATTTCTTCACACTGTAAGTGCTAAATATATAGAACACACTCACACTACATTCATTTCACATCGTTAAAAAGACTGATTGCAACAGGAATAAAAGATAGTTTCTTACGGTTTGTTTTGCACGAGGGGCACCTAAAACGGCGGCCCGACGGCAGAGTCTCAAACATGGGATATAGAGCATGACTATCATTGGCTAAAGTAGAACGTGCCTTCCTAAGCACCTGTTGTTCACAAAACTGAGTGATGTCTCTCTGAGTCTCTCCAATTATTTTGGAGCTGACACGTACACACTTCTGTAAACTGTTCTTGTTTTTAACACTCAGGTTGAAATACCAGCAGATAAACGAAAACAAAGAACACTCTCAATAAAAGACTTGTAAAACAGGTTTAAAATTGTTTTATCAACAGAAAATGAGTTTAATTTTCTAAGAAAGTACAGGTGCTGCTGACATTTCTTGACGATTACTTCAGTGTTGTCAGCCCATCTAAGTTTATTATCAAACACTGTACTTAAGTATTTGTACTTGATGACAATTTCAATCTCTTGATCATGAATGGTGGTTTTGTCAAGACCATGACTGTGTTTTCTGAAATCTATTACTAACTCCTGGGTCTTACATACGTTAAACTTTAAGTATGAGTCATCACACCATTCAACAAAATATCGTAGTACCGGGCCATGATCTTGTTGAGAACCAAAGAGAAGTGAAAGTAAGGCACTGTCATCAGCAAATTTAACTAAAAACCTGTTTGCGTGAGCACTTCTACAACTGTCAGTGTACAAGATGTACAGGAGGGGTGAGAGACAACAACCCTGAGGTGAGCCCGTGTGTGTCAACATCATGTCAGAAAACTTCCCATTCACACAAACATACTGGGAACGACACGACAAAAAATCAACAATCCAGGCAACAAGCTGGTTTCCAAGATTAAAATCAGAAATTAGTTTATGGGCCAAGATATGAGGCTGCATCAAATTAAAAGCCGATGAGAAGTCGGCGAAGAGAATCCTGGCATGTGCAGTTGGTTTCTCAAGGTGAGTATACACTTTGTCCAGAATGCATAACTTCGCATCTTCAACACCTCTTCCAGCCCGGTACGCAAACTACAGTGGGTCTAATTGACTCTCGATGATGGGCAGGATCAAAGACTTAACTAGCTTTTCCAGGGTTTTCATAACAAGGGATGTTACAGCGTCCCTTGCTATGAAAACCCTGGAAAAGCTAGTTAAGTCTTTGATCCTGCCCATCACAGCTGGTGTTCATTGCAAGCATCATATAGTGCCATACAGCTATTCCATTACTGTTTTCTGCCCTGTTAGAGAAATACATGAAGACATTGATATCTTAACAAAAATATGTGGTACATACATGCGCGCGCATGTACGTATGTATGTATGGACAAGTGCACGGCTGAATATAAACTGGTATATACAGTGCAATTGTCTTGTGATTGTGCAGTAACGGATTGCTGGAAAGCACGAGAGGTCCTTCAGTTCACGCCAGGAGATAACATTCATTACGAGTCATCAGCTGACGTGCAGGCTAGTGACACTACGTGTTTGTTCCACAACCGTAGCATTTAGTAAATATGTATTAGCATTACGTTTATTCGACCGATCGCATTAACTAAAATACGATGTGTGCTTAATAATTAGACCAGATAAACCCGCCATCTATGATGGCTGAATGTGTATTGTCACAAGTTAATTGTTTCGCCAACATTTTCGTATTTTTATGTCAACGAAAAGTAACTGGACAACAATTATATCAATGTGTGTTGTGTGGGATGTATATGTGTATAGAAGTATAAACCCTACTTAATTGTTTGTATGTTTCACATGCCATGACACACTTTCCCCTGCGGATATATTTGCATCAACAGCACTCGAGTCCGGAAAACTTCCATGCAGTAACTGTGGCATGTACGTAGTGTCTCAGTGCGAAGAAACATCAAAACCAAATTGGCGTTTCTACTTCATTGGTTCCGCCAAATATGCACAACAATCATGGACAAAGCACTAACATTGTTCAGTGATTTTTAATATTACTATTTTGCTGTTAGTGTATTTTTGAGTGCAGTGATTGTGATACGCATTATAATACAGTGTGTTCTGTCCAATCTGGTAATTTGTTACAATATTTATTATATTAACAATGGTGTTTTGCACTTGTAGGTGGCTGGAATGTTGGTACACTACATGATGTCACAAGGCAAACACCCGTACGATGCAGCCACGCACTCCGCTGTTGAACTGAACATCGTTAACAACACGCCAAACCAATCCACTCTGACTGACGACTTGGCCGTTGATCTTGTTCAGACAATGCTGTCAGCAAAACCAGGCGACAGGACATCTGTGAAGGTTCTTCTCAGGTAACAAATAGGACACGTGTGCTATGAAGATTGTATGCAATTTATGTACAAAACAAATACGTTGATCGACAAGGCAAACATGTGACATTTAAAAGGAAACAAGTTAGTAATCACGCATAAGGGTGGAAATACCAAGTGACAATGGAGTTGTATTTTGTCATGATTAAGGCGATTCACTGTGCACGACCAATAGTATTACATGTTATTGAAACAGATAGCCAATTACGACGCAACTCTCTGTTAGATCCTTGATCGCGGAACCGTTTACCATGCCCCGCTTCCTCTTTTTCTTTTACATCTCAATGTGTCACAATAAACGTGTTCATACTTTCTCTACGAGAATCTTCATTCTATAATGTCGCTGTACGCACAGCCCACGGCCAGTACACGACATTAATTGGCGACGAGGTAAACTGACAACTGTACGAGTTACTTTGAACTAGACTACGTCTAATTTATGTGTGAAAATGGAAACTGTCGCTGACGTCGCACATTTTTCGCTGGAGCCGACTGACAGCGCAGGCCATCGCTGGGAGCGTTGGGTGAGGCGCTTTGAGAACTTTGTGGTGGCTAAAGATATTCAGAACGATACAAGAATGAGAGCGGTGTTGCTTCATTATGCTGGTGAGGCAGTGTTTGAATTGAGTGAAGCAGTGAGGGTGACAGAAAATGATGATTTCGCAGAAATCAAGCGGAAGCTCACTGCTTACTTCAGGCCGCAGTGCAATGAAGAATATGAAATATTCAAGTTCCGACAGGCTGAACAGACGTCGTCAGAGACGCTGGACCAATTCAATGCACAATTGCAGCAACTAGCCAAAAACTGTAAGTTCCATGAGAAAGAAAGAGAAGTGAAGTCGCAAATCATCCAAAAATGTGCAATGTCAAAAGTGCGTGACAACAATCACGCTAGAGAAGTTACTGACGTTCGCGCGCACACTGGAAGCTACGCTACAGCAGTCGAAGATCATGAGAAACTCTTTCGTCCGTGCCGAGGCCTGTCCACGCCGTATCGAATGACGAGGGGCGGCGCAACTCTTCACGTGGAGGTTTCAGCTTTGGTCGCCAGGTGGCGACACACAGAGATCGCAATCCACCAAGAAAGCGTTTTCCGCCTGATCGCCAAGGGACGCCACATCGAGACGATCGACCAGTCGTGAGCAGTCAGCAGCGGTACAGACGTCGCAAGGGGCAGCACCGGCATGCTCAGGCTGTGGTGGACCGCCACACGACGATCGGCGAATGTGCAAAGCTTGGGGCAGAAGATGCTACAAGTGTCAAAAGCTAAATCACTTTGCTAATGTGTGCAATGCAAACACTCAACAGACACACTTAGTAGAAAATGACACACACTCGCAACGCAATGACAAGTTATGTGAAGACACATACACACTTGGCCTGTATCACACAAGTGCCACCCATACCATACCACCGTACATTTGCAATGTCCATATAGAGGGAAGTGAAGTGGCTATGGAGATAGATACCGGAGCAGCAGTTTCGCTTATATCGGGGGATGAGTGGGCTAAAATCTGCAAGACATCTGTGCTCACTCTCGACACGCGTAACGTTCCGAGGTTGCGAACGTACGCAGGTACCACAATTGAGCCTTTAGGGCGAGCACAGGTGAACGTTTGTCACAACAATCAACAGCACAGGCTGCAGGCAATCGTAGTGCCTGGGTCGGGACCTAACCTGCTGGGAAGGGACTGGCTAACAGTGTTGAAAGTGAACTGGGCTACCGTGAACCAGGTAGACAGAGAGGACTTCCTAAAGCCTTACGAATCAATGTTCAGTGAGGAACTAGGCACTCTAAAGGGGCTGACTGCGAAGTTCTACGTTGATGACACGGTTAAACCGAGGTATTGTAAACCTCGACCTGTGCCTCTTGCTTTACGAGCTAAAGTAGAGGACGAGCTAGATCGTATACAGAAGGCCGGAATCATCCGTCCTGTGGAGTATTTTGAGTGGGCCGCGCCCATTGTACCGGTCTTGAAGTCTACCGGCGCAGTCAGAATCTGTGGCGACTATAAGGTAACCATCAACAGAGCCGTCATGTCTATACAAGTACCCGATCCCGAACGTATCTGATCTGTTTACAAAATTAGCAGGTGGTACACTGTACACCACGCTGGACATGAGCCATGCGTATCAACAGGTCGTACTGGATGAAGAATCACGTCCGTTGACTACAATCAACACGTCGAAAGGGCTATTCGCATTCGAACGTCTGCCTTTCGGTGTGAGTTCTTCTCCGGGTATCTTCCAGAGAATCATGGAGCAGTTACTACAGAACATACCCATGACTGTAGTCTACCTCGACGACATCCTGGTCACAGGAAGAATGCCAGAAGAGCACGATCGTAATCTGGCTACAGTGCTAACGCGACTACAAGACGCAGGGTTACACCTGAAGAAGGAGAAATGTGCGTTTCGTCAGAAATCGTGCACCTATCTAGGTCATGCGATTGATGCTGAAGGTATTCATCCTATGGAAGACAAAGTGCGAGCAGTACAGAACGCGCCTGCACCGCAGAATGTACAGGAGTTGAGGAGTTATCTAGGATTCATTCACTACTATCACAACTTCTTGCGCAATCTCAGTACGCTGCTTGCTCCGCTGCATGAAATGACACGCCAACACACAAAGTGGAAGTGGGGTCCGATGCAACAAAAGGCTTTCGATGAGTCTAAGGCACTGCTTGTTTCTTCAGATGTGCTTGTACACTACAACCCTGAATTGCCGATCATATTGAGCAGTGACGCATCTCCTTACGGGATTGGAAGCGTACTGTCACACAGATTGCCTGATGGCAGCGACAAGCCTATCGCATACGCATCACGCTCTCTCTCCACAGCGGAAAAGAAGTACGCACAGCTGGAAAAGGAAGCATTGTCGTTGGTCGGGCTGTTGAAGGAAGATCGTGCCATCTCCGCAATGGCTAGTGCACGCATTCAGAGATGGGCATTAACACTAAGTAACTATCAGTACCATCTGGAGTACATACCGGGTACGAGTATCTGTCATGCAGACGGATTGAGTCGCTTGCCGCTACCAGACACTCCTGAACGAGTACCAGTCCCGGAGGAAGTGGTTCTAGCATTTACAACCATGAACGATACACCCATCACGGCAGAACACATCGCTAAATGGACAGCAACCGATCCGATGCTGTCACAAGTTCTACGGTTCGTGGAAGGAGGATGGCCTAGTGATGTACCACGCGAGTGGGAGAGTTACACTCGAAGGAAAGACGAACTGAGTGTCCAACACGGGGTGCTGATGTGGGGAGCAAGAGTCATCGTACCACCAAAGGGTCGTGACACATTGTTGAAAGAACTACACGAGACGCATTCGGGCATAGTGAAGATGAAGGCGTTAGCCCGAAGCTACCTCTGGTGGCCAGGTTTGGACGCTGAAATCGAGATGTGTGTTAAGGACTGCACGACATGCCAAATACACAGCAAACAACCACCAGTGGCACCACTGCATCTATGGGAATGGCCGGGACGAACGTGGCATCGAATACACATTGATTATGCGGGACCGTTCGAGGGACGTATGATATTCATCATAGTCGATGCTCACAGCAAGTACATCGATGCACACGTTGTATCAGCTGCGACAACCAGTGCAACTCTCACGAAGCTAAGACAGACGTTTGCGATTTTGGGTCTACCAAGCACAGTGGTATCAGATAACGGAAGCTGTTTCACCAGTGAGGAGTTTGAACAGTTTTGTCGAGCTAACGGAATCAAACACATCAAGTCTTCACCTTATCACACATCCAGTAATGGCTTAGCTGAACGCGCCGTTCAGACTATAAAAGCAGGGTTGAAGAAGACAAATGGCAACCTAGAAGATCGTCTCTACACCTTCCTAGCACGCTACAGGGTAACTCCACAAGCTACAACCGGCAGAGCTCCAACAGAGTTTGTGTTGAAGACACCACCGAGCACACGACTGGATCTTCTACGACCATCCATTCAGAACCGAATCTTGCGCAAACAGGAAGAAGACAAAGAACGCCACGACCAGAGAGCAGTGGAGCGAAGTTTCATGACAGGAGACTGTGTCTGGGCGTTGAACTTTCAGGGACAACCGAAATGGGTCGCTACGGTGATAGAGAACCGGCTGGGTCCGCTGACCTTCGCGGTACGTCTGCAGGATGACAGAGTGTGGAAGCGTGGATCATTTGCGCGAGAGAAGGCCGATCGAGGCGACGGAAGAGCGTCTGGTACCACTGAGGATTGAAGAGCCTCAACTTCCACCGAGGCTTGCAGAGCGTGAAGTACTACCTCGGTTCGAGCGAACAACATCGACACCACCACTATCATCTGGCAACTCGGACGTGACTACGGGTACCGCCACAGGAGAGGTGATCTCAAGACCAACAGTTGAACGGTCGCAGTCCTGTGTAGTACCAGACGTGGTAGTACCGCTGAGAAGATCACACAGAGTGGTGAAGCCACCGGACAGATTGAACTTGTAAAGTCTATATTACTGTCATAACGGACAATGCATAGATCAAGATAGCCAGAATAGACTAGGTTTCGGTAGCTGTAGCTAGTCGCGAGAGCACTAGATTAGTGCTATAAACAATGGCATACTATCTATCTTAGATATGACATTGATACGTATAAGGGACTCTTGTTTGCGTTAAAAGTTTACATTTTTATAATTATACTAATTATGTTTTTCTTAAAGGGGGAGGAATGTTAGATCCTTGATCGCGGAACCGTTTACCATGCCCTGTTTCCTCTTTTTCTTTTACATCTCAATGTGTCACAATAAACGTGTTCATACTTTCTCTACGAGAATCTTCATTCTATAATGTCGCTGTACGCACAGCCCACGGCCAGTACACGACACTCTCCCACTCAGCATGAAAGTTTATTCATGATTTTGTTGTAATTGTATATATTAATGAATAAGACATAGTGTATGACAGTAAATATATATATGTACATACATATATGTATACTTATATATATATATATACACATGTATATATATATATATACACAATTATAAATATATATATATACACATATATATATGCGTGTGTCTGTGTGTATATATATATATAACCCCCCTTTCTCTCTCCTTTTGTACAGTTGTTTTCATTATGATACTTATCTTCAGCTAATATATCTTTGTTCATTCACGGAATTCTGTTTCACGATGTTGTTAAAGTGTTGACCAGTATCTACTTTTTCAGACATGCATATTTCTGGAGTGACGAGGAACGATACCAGTTTATGGCTGCAATCGGTGATGAACCAGAAGTAGCTACAGGGTAAGCCATTGTTTAAGCAGCAAAACTAAGAATTGTGAAGCAAGTTGTTCACTTATGTCAAATGTTATTGAAGAATTTACGTTGTCTGTACATACAAATCTCGTAAATATTGTAAATTTATATAGTAATTTATATTGTTCAAATGTGCATATAATTGTGTTACATAATGTGTTGTTACTTCTCAAAATGTATTTATTACTTTGTGTATTTGTTATTTGTAGGATATATGATTTATTGGAACTCCAAGTAATATTACACAAAAACACTTATTAGTGACACACACAAGATACATAATAAAGATATGATATATGGACACTTACATGTATAAATGCACAATATATACGCACCCTCTAACTAGTGTATATACAACTTTCATGATCAGTCAGCCAGTGATAACAAATTGAAAAGTTGTAAATTGAGATAGTCTGTCCGTTGTTATCGTAAAATAATATATTTTATTTGCTATAGCGCCAGATCCAATTTGTTTTCGTGACGCATGTTATACCGTATATGTTACATCCATTATGACCTGCTGACCGCCGAAATCAGTTTCAATGAACATTTTGTTGTTGTTGAAATTTTAAAGTTTTGGAAGGAAACAAGTTGCTTACATGGCAGCGCGCAGCATGCGAAGACATGGCCTCAGGTGCGGTTATTAATCAGATGGCTATGTGCTTCATGTAACATGTCATCACACCCCGTCCGTCGAGTAACAACCTTTCTCGGAATTTACCGAGCTCGCTGTTCGATGAGTTTGTTTGAGTGACAGCTCAGCGATCGTTCTTTTGTAAATATTGATTTGCTGAATTTAAAAGTAGTTTCTCCTTCGTTAAAACTTATATATATACGGTTGGTAATACCATATGTATTACCTTTATATTGTGTAGAGATGTTACGTTACAAAAACGAAAGGGGTACTGATGTGTTTAACAAGTTAGTGTGACAAAAGTACGCATGCAATGGCAGAAAAAAGTTATACGTATATTTAAGTGTTTAATGAAAGACTTACAAAACAACATCAGTGAAATCATGAGTTACAGCTGCACTGTCTCAGTTTCTGAGAGCAAACTTAGCTAGCAATGACAGCGCTACTAGTTCGTCGCTTTGTTTGACTAACTACGAAATTGTCTTCCAAGACCGTCGTATTATTTGTATAGTAGTATTGTGTTTGTACTGATTATTTTCCTTTTCTCCTAGTGCGTCAAAGAAACACAAGGCACTCAAGAACAATCCAACAAGGATAGCAATTGAAGGAGCTGATGTCCTCCCGACATTACCATCAGGAGAGAAAGATTGGGTTAGTAAAAGTATATAATTGCAGCGTTGTCAGCGGTATAATTGTCTAACGCAGAGAATCTTTTTATAATCTTTTTCACCCGCTTTGTATGGTGGATCCACATCAAGTGATATGTCGATTTGTGTGCGTGTGTGTGTGTGTGTGTGTGTGTGTGTGTGTGTGTGTGTGTGTGTGTGTGCATGTTTGTGTGTATATATATATACCTGTATATCTTTACGCTACCTCTATACCTCTATACCATAATTTTTGTCTTGTTATATCTACCTGAACTTCTGTATGTCTGTCTGTCTGTCCTGTATGTCTGTCTGCCTGCCTGCCTGCCTGCCTGCCTGCCTGCCTGCCTGCCTGCCTGCCTGCCTGCCTGCCTGCCTGCCTGCCTGCCTGCCTGCCTGCCTGCCTGCCTGCCTGCCTGCCTGCCGGTCTGCCAGTCTGTCGGTCTGTCTATCTGTCTTCCAAAACTCGACGATGTCTACGCTCTCTTGGTCAATCTCACCTCATTCATTCTCTGTCTTTGTCCTATGATCTTGACAGTTTTCAGTTTCACGAGTTTTTCCATTCCCATACCTTCTCTTGTTTGCCCCCTCCCCCCATCTTCCATCTACATGTTCGTATCACTTCATACATTCTTCGAACCCAGTTTTTAGTCAATCCTCCCGTCTCTCTACCAATACATGCTGTCCTAGCCCATGATTATACACATAAACATCAAGAACATGCCTTTTTAGGTGTGACTTCCATGTATATGTCCCACGTAATATTTTATCTTAATAATCAATTTATTAGTTATGCTTTTCAATTAATTAACTAAAAATTACTAATGATGCTAATCTGTGTAGTGTTCCAAAACTGTTGAATTATTTGTACCAGATGTAGCTGGACGTACACGACTGATAAACTAGATAACATTGTACCACGGAACAATTAATAAAATGTATCAGAATTAATCAGACGGAAGTGGCATCATAATGGTGTGTACTTTATTTAACACAATTTAATTAGATTGCCACCCAGGCACCCAAATAAAAATGTAAATCCAACACAGTACTGCAGTTCTCTATATTCACTTCCCTTATGACGCTTTCGTTTATTCTCGTTTGTGCTTATGTTTGGAGTCCAATAAACTAACCCAACAGTTAACGTAGAGACCAAAGAGCGTCTTCACAATTTCCTTCCCTTTCTAAGTTTAACTCATCAGCTTGGATGGATTCTAATGATAATAATATATTATTTAAAATAACCCCACATCCCCTTCTTCCTATTCTATATTTCATAACCATTAAATAGTCTATAATTTTAAATTCAACATCTAATATGTTTTGTTGGCCCATGATTCATATATGTAATAATTATATCGTGTGAGGGTCAGTGTCTTCTTCCGTAAGTTTCCAGGCTGCCCTTTGCTGATGTATTTGTGATATATTTATCTGCCTCCATGTCCAGGCTTCTCGGTGACCTCCCTGGTCATCTAATATCAATGAAAATTTCAATATGTCACTGTCAACAGATCGCAACAAGTTTTCTGCGAAAGCTGCTGCCCCCTTTCCGTTTAGAAAGAGCCAATCTCTCATGTAGGTATCTTCCCACCCATCAAAGTATCCTCACAAATCTACGAATTCCACCCATCGTCTTTAAATGTTCACATTAATTGTTTGCATGTTAGTAGTGTTAACACTGTTATTAGAATGTTTATCATTTCTCACTACAGGGAGGTCTGAGTGTCATTCCGGAGTTGGGTGACAAATTTCAGAAATCAGTCAGGAGTCAAGGGTACACAAAGTCGGTCTGCCATCTGTTACGACAGATGCGGAACATTCAATCCCATTACAGTGAGGAGTGAGTGTCATCGTTTCCTACTGTTGTCACGTGAAACTGGAGTAATATACCAACAATTGAATATTGTTAGAGGTGTGAATTGATTCATGTGCATAACGGACAAACAGTTGCGAGAGAATTATAAGCGATGATCGTAAAAACCTATACAGGTATATTTCATGAAGCGTCGGCTATGATTACAATAGTTACACTACAACTCAGTGTGTCTCTACAAAGTTAGTCTACCTTACATTAGCAGTTATTAAATGTGTAATGTGTCATGTCATATTCTTCTTCGGTGTTCGCTCAGACTGCAACTCTGGTTTCGCGTATGTAGGTCACTGTGTGTTGCAAAGAGCCATAGATCTTGTCTTTCACTGATTTCTCTGTGGGCCAGGTTGTCTTTCTCTCATTCTGGTGTATTAAGCAATTTTCAAGGTGTCTCACTGTCATTGGAGCCATGCCACATATGTCATGTAATAAAGTATATTCTGTAAAATGGTTTCCATTCCTTAGAAATGCTGAATACCTTTTCACGTCATTCTCGTTGGCAGAGCTATGTATTCAAACACCATCTCGTTTCACAGGAGAACATTTGCAGTTACTACGCGAAGACCAGACGTCCAGATAAACTAACTCTGTCTGTAACCAGTTACACTTGCAGTTACTATGTGAAGACCACATGTCCAGATAAACTACCACTGTTTATTACCAGTTACACTTGCAGCTACTATGCGAAGACCACACGTCCAGATAACCTACCTCTGTCTGTAACCAGTTACACTTGCAGTTACTATGAGAAGACCTGATGTCCAGATAACCTACCTGTGTCTATTACCAGTTACACTTGCAGTTACTACGCGAAAACCACACATCCATATAACCTACCTATGTCTATTACCAGTTACACTTGCAGTTACTATGCGAAGACTACACGTCCAGATAACCTACCTCTGTCTATTACCAGTTACACTTGCAGTTACTATGCGAAGACCACACGTCCAGATAACCTACCTCTGTCTATTACCAGTTACACTTGCAGTTACTATGCGAAGACCACACGTCCAGATAACCTACCTCTGTCTATTACCAGTTACACTTGCAGTTACTACGCGAAGACCACACGTCCAGATAACCTACCACTGTCTATTACCAGTTACACTTGCAGTTACTACGCGAAGACCACACGTCCAGATAACCTACCTCTGTCTGTAACCAGTTACACTTGCAGTTACTATGTGAAGACCAGACGTCCAGATAACCTACCTCTGTCTGTAACCAGTTACACTTGCAGTTACTATGCGAAGACCAGACGTCCAGATAACCTACCTCTGTCTGTAACCAGTTACACTTGCAGTTACTATGTGAAGACCAGACGTCCAGATAACCTACCTCTGTCTGTAACCAGTTACACTTGCAGTTACTATGTGAAGACCACATGTCCAGATAAACTACCACTGTTTATTACCAGTTACACTTGCAGCTACTATGCGAAGACCACACGTCCAGATAACCTACCTCTGTCTGTAACCAGTTACACTTGCAGTTACTATGAGAAGACCTGACGTCCAGATAACCTACCTGTGTCTATTACCAGTTACACTTGCAGTTACTACGCGAAAACCACACGTCCATATAACCTACCTATGTCTATTACCAGTTACACTTGCAGTTACTATGCGAAGACCACACGTCCAGATAACCTACCTCTGTCTATTACCAGTTACACTTGCAGTTACTATGCGAAGACCACACGTCCAGATAACCTACCTCTGTCTATTACCAGTTACACTTGCAGTTACTACGCGAAGACCACACGTCCAGATAACCTACCACTGTCTATTACCAGTTACACTTGCAGTTACTACGCGAAGACCACACGTCCAGATAACCTACCTCTGTCTGTAACCAGTTACACTTGCAGTTACTATGTGAAGACCAGACGTCCAGATAACCTACCTCTGTCTGTAACCAGTTACACTTGCAGTTACTATGTGAAGACCAGACGTCCAGATAACCTACCTCTGTCTGTAACCAGTTACACTTGCAGTTACTATGTGAAGACCAGACGTCCAGATAACCTACCTCTGTCTGTAACCAGTTACACTTGCAGTTACTATGTGAAGACCACATGTCCAGATAAACTACCACTGTTTATTACCAGTTACACTTGCAGCTACTATGCGAAGACCACACGTCCAGATAACCTACCTCTGTCTGTAACCAGTTACACTTGCAGTTACTATGAGAAGACCTGACGTCCAGATAACCTACCTGTGTCTATTACTAGTTACACTTGCAGTTACTACGCGAAAACCACACGTCCATATAACCTACCTATGTCTATTACCAGTTACACTTGCAGTTACTATGCGAAGACCACACGTCCAGATAACCTACCTCTGTCTATTACCAGTTACACTTGCAGTTACTATGCGAAGACCACACGTCCAGATAACCTACCTCTGTCTATTACCAGTTACACTTGCAGTTACTATGCGAAGACCACACGTCCAGATAACCTACCTCTGTCTATTACCAGTTACACTTGCAGTTACTACGCGAAGACCACACGTCCAGGTATCCTACCACTGTCTATTACCAGTTACATTTGCAGTTACTACGCGAAGACCACACGTCCAGGTAACCTACAATTGTCTATTACCAGTTACACTTGCAGTTACTATGTGAAGACCAGACGTCCAGATAACCTACCTCTGTCTGTAACCAGTTACACTTGCAGTTACTATGCGAAGACCACACGTCCAGATAACCTACCTCTGTCTATTACCAGTTACAATTGCAGTTACTATGCAAAGACCACACGTCCAGATAACCTACCACTGTCTATTGCCAGTTACATTTGCAGTTACTACGTGAAGACCACATGTCCAGGTATCCTACCACTGCCTATTACCAGTTACATTTGCAGTTACTACGCGAAGACCACATGTCCAGGTAACCTACAATTGTCTATTACCAGTTACACTTGCAGTTACTACGCGAAGACCACACGTCCAGATAACCTACTACAGTCTATTGCCAGTTACACTTGCAGTTACTACGCCACAACCACACGTCCAGATAACCTACCACTATATATTACCAGTTACACTTGCAGTTACTACGCCAAGACCACACGTCCAGATAACCTACCACTGTCTATTGCCAGTTACATTTGCAGTTACTACGCGAAGACCACACGTCCAGGTATCCTACCACTGTCTATTACCAGTTATATTTGCAGTTACTACGCGAAGACCACACGTCCAGGTAACCTACCACAGTCTATTGCCAGTTACACTTGCAGTTACTACGCCACAACCACACGTCCAGATAACCTACCACTATATATTACCAGTTACACTTGCAGTTACTACGCATAGACCACACGTCTAGATAACCTACCACTGTCTATTACCAGTTACATTTGCAGTTACTACGCAAAGACCACACGTCCAGGTAACCTACAATTGTCTATTACCAGTTACACTTGCAGTTACTACGCGAAAACCACACGTCCAGATAACCTACCTCTGTCTATTACCAGTTACACTTGCAGTTACTACGCGTAGACCACACGTCTAGATAGCCTACCTCTGTCTATTACCAGTTACACTTGCAGTTACTATGCGAAGACCACACGTCCAGATAACCTACCACACTCTATTGCCAGTTTGACGTCCAGACTACCAGTTTTGCAGTTACTACGCGAAGACCACACGTCCAGATAACCTACCACTGTCTATTGCCAGTTACATTTGCAGTTACTACGCGAAGACCACACGTCCAGATATCCTACCACTGTCTATTACCAGTTACACTTGCAGTTACTACGCCACAACCACACGTCCAGATAACCTACCACTATATATTACCAGTTACACTTGCAGTTACTACGCCACAACCACATGTCCAGATAACCTACCACTGTCTATTACCAGTTACATTTGCAGTTACTACGCGAAGACCACACGTCCAGATAACCTACCACAGTCTATTGCCAATTACACTTGCAGTTACTACGCCACAACCACACGTCCAGATAACCTACCACTATATATTACCAGTTACACTTGCAGTTACTACGCGAAGACCACACGTCCAGATAACCTACCACTGTCTATTACCAGTTATTCCTTTACACAAATGTGTAAACTGAAGGAATGTGTAGCGAACGAAATAGTCCATGCTTCAAAATTGCAGTATGTGTTTCGAACCCGTATTATCTCGATTGTGGGTCCAATGTTCTATAGGACCCCACTGCTCTGTGCAATATATTTTAGTTGATGGTTTAATGATTGATATTTATCACCTTTATAGAGCATCTTCGCCGGTCTTCACCACCATGTTCCAACACTGGCAGTTTTCTGTCATTTCTAGGGTCACATTACAGTATGATATCGTCCCTAATGTTGTCTGTCCACATTCTCTAGGGTCACATTATAGTATGATATCCTCCCTAATGTTGTCTGTCCACATTCTCTAGGGTCACATTATAGTATGATATCCTCCCTAATGTTGTCTGTTCACATTCTCTAGGGTCACATTAATGTATGATATCCTCCCTGATGTTGTCTGTCCACATTCTCTTTGGTCGTCCCCTTCTTCTTTTTCCCAGTACTATGCGTCATTTTACCAGATATATTACTTTCATCTCGTCTCCTGGCATGTCAAAGCGGATCCAGGGGTCCTGGGGGCACGTGCCCCCCTAGACCTTTGGAATTTGACGTGCCCCCAGACCTTTTTGAATGGGCCCACGTGAAAGTGCCCCTTTTTAATGTGCCATGTATCCATGTTGAGGTTGCAATAAGGTGAAGTTACGCCGATGCGGCGCCGTAGAAAAATTGTCAACAGCACCCCACACCAGGCGACGAGACAGCGGAGAAGCTGAAGAAGAGCTTAAGATATGGTGGCGTTGGCTGTAGTTTAGCTTCTTCTTGAATGTCTTCGTTATTAGGTATTGATATAATATTATTAAATTAATGGATGATATATGTTATAATTGTGATATGGAATTGAACATATATATTGGATTTGTAGGTCAACCGCTGCAAAGGCGATACTTGGAAATACGCGTTATCCCTATGCGTATTTCAATGCCCCAAGTCAATGTCCCAAGCTGTTCCCGACGCTGTATCTTCTGATCAAGGGTACTGCTGGAACCGGGGATGATTGGACACAGAGAGAGATGCTGAGGTTGTATTTCCCCTAAGACAGATCTGCTCAGCTGTCGATCGCATGCGCCCGACTGCAAATATTTGACAGACTATGACACCATTTTAGCATAGTCAGTGGCATAGTTTGGGAGTGATGACGTTTGTCATATCGCCACTCATAGAAACTGCATTGCAACACACTCGGTATATACAGCATTTTGACAAAAGGTGGATTTTAGTGTTTTCTTTGTCACAAAGTAATACTGTAAAGAGTGTTAATAATTATCAGTTACCAATTACGATGAGTCAAATATTTGAAAAGGCACATTGGTAGATGTTTAATGTACAATTCTTGCGATTACTGGTCATGTGTATGAACACACCTTTCATGTGTATAATCGCACATAAACTTTCCAATATTGCGACGTTAATGGCACCGTCCAAGATACGTTAGCCACGCTGTGTTGAGATAACACGTAACTTGGCGAGATTTCGGTAGGACTGCCCGCTTTTTATCTGCCCTGTGTTAATTAATTTAGTTAAATGTTGAAGCTGCACATAATTGCAAGCTTTCATGTTAGTACACAACCAGTCAGATACATCAGTGATTTGGACATAAACGCTAAATATTTAAGACTTTCTCATAAAAACAGATTTGTGAAACATATTTTTGTGGCGTGTTTTTGTACGTAAAAAAATTAATTGTAGCCGTTGTGTAATTGGCTTACTACTAAAATCAAGCTAGAATAGCCTGCGCTTGTGTTAGGCCCTACAAATCGCAATGCCTACAAATCCACAGACCAAGCGGCCACACTTTGCGCAAGCGCACGCGCAGATACCATGTCATGCGCTACTTTAAAGTTATTATGCTACAGGTTATGGGCCTGACTGTAATAGTCAGTCACCTGACTAATTTGTAAATTACAAAAATATGTTATGATATAATTGTGCGGTGTTTGTCTTGGAAGCACTTATAGGTTTATTAGATACGTATTTTAAAGCATAAATGTCCACGTATGCACAATGACTATATTTTAATGTATACATTTTCATTTAAATGTACGAACCATAGATTACTGTGCGTACTACGAACTACTGGTGTATTTAATAGGAAGAGTTTATAATGCTAACACTGGTTTGTGTGCACATAGTTTGAACAGATTAATTTTTTTAATGAATTTTGTAATGTTACAATTGAATATCACAATATGAAGTTGACATACGTGTGAGTTACGTGGTGTGCTTGTGTGTGATTTGGTGAATCAATTTGTTGTCTTAATATGTATACAAGACGTGTACAAGCACTCTCTGTGTTGCTATGGTGTGTCATGATGGATATGAAAAAGGTAGTTTTCCTTGAACCAGTTTCATTTACAAATGTAACTAACGTAGGCCCATAAATGTCGGTTAAATACCGATCATGCATGTGTCTAAGTACTTGCATTCAACAAAAAACAACTGTACTAGGAGGTTAGATGTCATTCAAGTGTGTTGTAACATATATCCTACAAAGGAAACTACTAATGTAAATGTTGTGGCATACCTACAGCATGTGACCAATTGCCGAACCCATCACGTGACTGTTTGCCTAGCAACCCACCCATCGCGCTTATAAAATGGCGGATGTCAAAAGATCAGACACTGCGTCGAAGGCTTTGTTGAAACGTATTTCTGTGCGGTAGAACGTAGGGCAAACTTGTTTAAGCACAAAGTGCTTGTTGTAAATATTAATCTGGTTTGTGACAAGTCGTCTTGGCAAAATGTAATGCACTCATTTAAATATTGCCGGCAAGGCAAAGCTCACGGCGATCAAGAGCATAATTATTACTGTCACGTCAGTTCCTGTATCCACCGATTTATATATAATAACAATTCCGTTTCTTAATATAGTGCTTTTTAAGTAAGTAAATACCAATCAAAGCGCTTCACATATTGAAATGGCGTGTTGATTAAATGCTCAAATATAAATTAATTAAATAAATAAGCTAAGATGAAAAATAAATAAATGGAAATAAATAAATTAGACTATAAAATACAATTTCAAACAATGACATTACAAAAGAATAAATACTATAAAATAGAAACCAGTGTCATTTAGATACGGTAACAGTGCATGCATCAAGGCACGTAGTGCAGGCGAAATAGATGGGTTTTAAATTGTTTCCGGAAAGCCACCAATGTTCCAACCGATCGCACACACTTTGGCAAGCTATTCCACATATGTGAGCCTGTCACTGCAAAGCTGCCACGTCCGATAGTTCTCTTTTACACCGGCACCTCGAGAAGCGTTGCAATGCACGTGTGGTGGCGTTGCGAACTATCGCACAGTTGAGATAGTCCGGGGCTAAGCCACGCAGGATCTTAAATATGTAAGATCCTGCATGTGATATCTATCACATGACTTATTATTACCAATGCACTATGTTATTGTAAAATCACAAAACCAAATTTGCAATGGCTGAATATCTACATATGTTTATTATGTATCTGGTTGGTCCTGACATGTTTGTTATGTATCTGGTTGGTCCTTACATATATTTATTATGTATCTGGTTGGTCCTTACATATGTTTGTTATGTATCAGGTTGGTCCTTACATATATTTATTATGTATCTGGTTGGTCCTTACATATGTGTGTTATGTATCTGGTTGGTCCTTACATATATTTATTATGTATCTGGTTGGTCCTTACATATGTTTGTTATGTATCTGGTTGGTCCTTACATATATTTATTATGTATCTGGTTGGTCCTTACATATGTTTGTTATGTATCAGGTGTACCAAATGTTGTGTTTTTAGTTTTATCACAAATTGCACAATCGTTTTGTTACGGCGCCCCACTATTACGCATAGAAATATGCACTGATTTTACATTCGTTGCATGTATTGGTATCTGTAACTCTGAATTCAGAGGTGGAATAAAGGTATGATACCACCTGTCCGTGTTTGTGTATTTTATTAAAAAGTGTAGTGGTTGGCATAGATGGTAGTTAGCGCCGCCGATAACGAGGATCGGGGTTCATCCAGTCAGCACAGACCTAGAGGTTTTGAAATGTTACCTCGTCCACACCAACCACGTTACTTGCGTCTTTCCGAAGATACAATGAAAGTTGTGTTCCTTCTGACTGGAATAGCAATTAGTTCCTATCATTCTGGTACCAACAGCTAAACAATGTAACACGTTTTCGTTTAAATGGTCACTACTGGTCCATTGTGTGTGTGCTGCTGCCCCTACATACTACTTGCCCTAAATGTGAGTTATGTAAAACTAAGCTATATTGTTACTTAATCCATAGTCTATTTACTGTTTATTATCACTTCTATATGGTGCTGCCACATTCCATGTTTACAGGAATCTTGTACTCAGTGTTGTTCTCTTGGTAGGACATCGCTCGCTAGCCGGTCTGGAAACACTCTGTGTGTGTAACAATCCCACTGGGGAAAGGGCGAGTCATATCACCATGACAATAATTACGTAGTTGTAAACCCAGCTCTTTGGTTGTTGATTGAAACATATTGAGGTGGTACAAATTAAACATTAATCATTTGTTAACAGTTCAGAGATTTCTAGTTACATTTTATTACACAAAACACTGCTTACATGCAATGCAACAGTGTTAACTGAAAATAACGGGGGTCAAATTACCACGGGTGACGATACTATGGGGGTCGAATACTATCTTACACCGGCTCGTTGAACCCCAGTTTCCAGTTCACAAAAAAATATACAAGCAAAATGAGATTCAACAGAATTTAGACTAGCCAATATTTGTTTCGGGTATTGACAGAACATGTATCCCTTATTGTCAAAATGCCATCATCAACAACATTGCAGTATTTATGGTAGCCATAAAACATATATATTTACTCACACGTCACATATTTTATTGGCTAAATCACATACAACGATGAATTGGTGCACTATTAGTCGTCTGAAATTAGTCAAATGGCCGTGAAGTTGTAAGTAGCATGACCTGCTTCTAGAAAACTTGAAGAATTAATTGTCTGACCTGATAAATATTAACAAAGTTACTGAGGATGGCTCAAAGTTCCCCTTTGAGCACCAGTCCCAACCTTCCCCTATCTATATACGAGCGTATGTGTGCGTGTGGAGGCGTGCGTGTAATTATTATATATAAATATTCACAAAACCTTCCACTTTTTCATTATATACATAAACCATAGCCGCCATCGGCTGTGAAGGCTTAAGCAATGCATTCCAGAAGGACTATGGTCCTCTGTCCTCAGTGTCTGTGATGGACCATGGTCACCAGTCTCTGAAATGATGCAGTGACAATGTTATGCTATTCATGTTTACATTGATAGAAAGTAATGATGCACGTCACACTGGCTTTAACAGTCATTACCGTATTAACTGTATATAAGCGCACGTCACACTGGATTTAACAGTTATTATCATAATAACTGTATGTATGCGCACAACGTATATTTTTGGACACCCTAAATTAACTAGTTCTGTGTGCCCTGTGCTTTCGGACACCTCAAAAATATAATTCCGGACACCAGTTATTAGTCATCTTTTTTCAAATATAACTTTTCACCTGTGACGTTAGCCCTATTGATAGCATGGATAGTCACATGAAACACACCGTCAGGAATCGATCGTGTTCATAAATTTAATATTCAGACAGCGTGGCAGTGAATAATTTTTTGTACCAACGTTTTCAAAAAGTTGAAAATGTAGTTATTTTTATTTGTTCGAACACGTACAGTCATTACAATGTGTTACAGAAGTAAAAATACAATAACACAAACTATAATAACATAAAAGCAATATACACATATGTCAACAGTTGATAAATTGTAAAGTACATGTAAAAAAAACTGCTCATTCAGAAGTATGTGGACTGTTTCACTGAGATAATGCGCTCTTAAGGAAAATCTGTTTATTCAGACGTCTGAGCCCTGATTGGAAGGTATTTTTTGACAGTTGTTATGATAACCCAGATGAACTTGTGGATCGTGTAATATCGTAAATTCAGGTTTGTGAGGACTCGGCGATCAAATCAAAGACTGCAAATGTTTTCTAACAACAAACCATAGGTTATCAAAGAGCTAAAAGGTATTTTGAATGAAAATAAACAGGCATTTTTTGTTGGCGACACCACTAAGATGAAAGAACTGAACAAAGTCTTCAGAAATGAAGTGGAACGCAAAGACAAAGTGGAACGCAAACTGTTGGGTGGCAATGCAAAAAACTGCTTGGCAGGGTCTCAATACAATGATAGGTAGGAAACAACCACCAACACTATTGGCATCAGATTACCCTTCTCTCCTGGCAAAGGAAATTAACAAGTTTTATACCCGATTTGATACTCAGGATTTCCATGCAGAATGTGTCAGTTGTGCCTGCCACTTGTATCTAGTCTATCTAGTGTTGTAATTGAAAAGGCTGATGTTGTGAGATGTTTTTCACGTGGCAAGGCGAACAAAGCGCCCGGACGAGATGGTCTGCGAGGTTGTGTGTTGAAAGTTTGTGCCGAACAGCTGGGCCCTTTTATCACTCGTCTGTTTCAGCTGCTGTTAGATACGCATGTTATGCCGTGTTCATGGAAGATGTCAACTATCATTCCATTGCCTAAAATTGCAGGTGCTATTCACATGGCAGACTTCCGGGTACTTTTGCAGTTTAGGCCCGCACCTCGAAAACAACATGGAAACGCTCACCTACAGTCACCAAACTTCACATCATATATCTACAACACCTATTCTACACATACATAATTATCACGTGATCAAAAAGTTAAATTTACTGTCTTTTATCGATCAAAATGTACAAGAAATTCACTCGTTTTTGCGTGTATTCATTAGTTCCACCGGAAACTCCGGTAGGTGGCGTAACTTTTTGGTTGACTTCAGACGTCGGGATAGATCATAATTCATATTTTATTAATAATTATTGTAAAAAGTCAATAAAATACACGATGTTTCATTAAATTAATTAATTATCGCATATTATTTTCAGAAAATAAAACAATATTTTGTTTGCAACATAAAATGTTTGTAAAACACAACAAATTATTGTATGTATTGTATCACAGCTATGATGAATTGCCTCTGATAAACAATATTAAAATACACCTGTATTTACACAAACCAATAGTTGTAATAAACCCCCGCTTGCTGTCAACACTGAATTTAAGATAATCTTATTTAATTAAATATCGCTTATTTTATTGACTTTATTTTATATTAAAATATGAATTGTGATCGATCCCCACGACTGAAGGTAACCATAAAGTGGCGCCACCTGCCGGAGTTTACGGTGGAACTAATGAATACACGCAAAAACAAGTGAATATCTTGTACATTTTGATCGATAAAAGACAGTAAATTTAATTGTTTGATCACGTAACAAATGTATATGTGTAGAATAGGTGTTGTAGATATATGATGTGAAGTTTGGTGACTAGGTGACCGTTATCATGATTTTTTCGAGGTGCGGGCCTAAACTGCAAAAGTACCGACTTTCGTCCAGGAGCACTTACTTCTGTCGTTGCCAAGTGCATGGAGAGGATTGTTTGCGCTCACCTGACTACGTCGGTGGCCGATCGCATGATACACCCATTGCAGTTCGCCTAAAGGGCTAGAATGTGTCTAGGATGCAACTCTGAGTCTCTGACTCTTGTAGATCTCGTAGCTAGTCATTTAAATAAAGCTGGTACTTCTGTTAAGAGTTCTTTTCACGGACATGTCCGCTGATTTTCAAACTATGCAGCATCATGTTTTGATTCATAGACTGTTAGACTTAGATGTAAATTCTGACCTCATTTTGTGAATAAGGCAGTTTCTGTGCGATCGGCCACAGCGGGTCAGTCTTAAAGTTACTGCCCGCATGTTTGCCAAACCGGTTTTTTCTGATGAGATTGTTGTGAACCCTGGAGGCCCTCAAGGGTGCGTTCTCTCTCCTGTACTTTTCTTACTGTATATAAATGGTATCAGAAGTAATGACCCAGTTCTTACCCTTCTGAGATACGCAGATGACATGGCTCTTGTGGGTTGTCTGAAAGATGAATTTTCCATTTCTCAATCCTTTCTTCAGATTTTCCTGTTGAATACAATGCTTAAGGACAGTTTTCTTGAATTAAATGTAGGGAAAACCAAGGAGTTTGTCCTTGACAGCAGCAGGGGAAGAGAGGCAGGAAGTTCAGTGGACAGTTTCAAATACTTGGGTATTACTATTGATAAGAAACTCAATTTCAATGAACATGCTGACATGGTGTACAAAAAATCACACGTCTCGTTTTACTTAGGAAACTCGGAAGCTTTGGGGTCAGCCAATAATGTCCTTGAACTAGGGTACAGCAGTCTTATTGAGAGTATCTTATCATTTAACATCATAACTTGGTTTGGACATCTTACTGTTAAACAAAAGATAAAACTGGGTCGGGTTGTTAACATAGCTAGTAAAGTCATGGTCAGCAACAGCGACAGTTGTCTACTCTCTGCGACTCTGCCCTTGCCAGGAAGGCATTTCACATTTTCAATGATCTTGCCCATCCACTTAACTTAGCATTTCAGAAACTTCCATCAGGCAGCCGTATTAAAGTTCCTCTTGCACGAAAGAATGTACATAAGAAGTCATTTGTACCTCCAGCCGTTGCTGTCCTGAAAGCTGCAATAATGTGTCGGTAGAGCTACAGTGTTGGGTGTGGGTGGTGGAGGAGAGAATGTACATGTGTCGGTAGAGCTGCAGTGTTGGGTGTGGGTGGTGGAGGAGAGAGTGTACATGTGTCGGTAGAGCTGCAGTGTTGGGTGTGGGTGGTGGAGGAGAGAGTGTACATGTGTCGGTAGAGCTGCAGTGTTGGGTGTGGGTGGTGGAGGAGAGAGTGTACATGTGTCGGTAGAGCTGCAGTGTTGGGTGTGGGTGGTGGAGGAGAGAGTGTACATGTGTCGGTAGAGCTGCAGTGTTGGGTGTGGGTGGTGGAGGAGAGAGTGTACATGTGTCGGTAGAGCTGCAGTGTTGGGTGTGGGTGGTGGAGGAGAGAGTGTACATGTGTCGGTAGAGCTGCAGTGTTGGGTGTGGGTGGTGGAGGAGAGAGTGTACATGTGTCAGTAGAGCTGCAGTGTTGGGTGTGGGTGGTGGAGGAGAGAGTGTACATGTGTCAGTAGAGCTGCAGTGTTGGGTGTGGGTGGTGGAGGAGAGAGTGTACATACATGTTTATATTATGTGAATAGCATTCAATATATTACTTTAATCTGCATATATCAGGTATTAATTGGTTTCTTATCACTGGATGTTTTGGCAATGCAGATATTGACGTACTAGTGCCCTCCTTTGATGTTCTGGGAGAACTTGGGTTTGATAATGTTTAGGACACATGGTATGCTCGGAAAAACTTTACATTTTGTCAATTGTCTGTTTATGTGGTGTTTAGTTTTCGTTTTAGGTTACTTTAATGTGTTATTTATATACATCTTACTTGCAAAACTTTATATGTGTGGGGACTTTACATGTGCGTGCAATAATGTTGTGTTGATACCTTTATTTTTTTAAGAGCTAATTAATTGTTTGGATGGTCAACGGATGAGCCTAAATACAATTTTCTGTTTTTAAATGTATTGTTTTAGGACAGACAATAAAGTATTTTTGATTTGATTTGATTGATTGAACAGCAGACCTAACATCGAGCCTTGTGGAACACCGTACCTTAAATGGCTTTCTTTGGATGCGTCTGTCCCAATCTGGACACGCTGGGTATGATCCGACATGTACGAACTGAACCACGTAAACGGTCCCCTGGTCTATTCACAGTATTGTTTCACGCAACAGTTGTTTTCCTAAGCTTGGCAGCATCATTAAAAGTATAAAACCAACCACATGATTCGACGTTATTGGTAAACCCAAACATGTACATTATGTTCAATGTATACATCAAATCATCTGTATTACAAATATTACAAATAAATGCAGAAACAAGTTCTCAAATGCATCAGTTAAGTATGACAACTTGCAAAATAATTACACTATTTAGATATCCGTTTTGATAAAATAATTAATCATGCTATTCTTGTCTACAAATGGTCAGAATAAACTTAACAAATCATGAAACAGCCGATAGAAAATTAATCATAGTCGCTTCAACTTCGATATTTTTAATGTGCATGCTAAACTTATATTGTTATATTTACCTACTGTAACAACCAATGACCTAAAGATGTTAGCAAACAAAATTGTATATAATAAATGATGTGGTACTTTTCTAATGAGAACTGAACATCTGACGCATTAAATTATTAGGAAGTGAACATGTTTTTAAAGAGATACACAGTTTTGTTGAACATTCCAGCCAAAGTAGTAAGCAGGTGACTTAATATGATTTCTTGCTTCCTGTTTGTGTTAATGGAATATTGACACTAAATATATTTTGCCACCTTCCAATCCAAATATTTACATTCGTACAGTTGATTTGACAAGACATTTTAAAACTTTTTGGAACTGACCTACGATGCCATTACATGTTAACAGTATCACATTGGTTAGTGCTTTTCTGTCTATAACAACAATAATACAAATCATACGTAATTGATAACAGTTACATTTAAACATAGTACATAACAGATTCACACAGGAAAATTCAGTAAAAAGATATAAAAATTCAAGAGCTGAAAGCTGCATAAGAGAGCGACAACTAATGTAATTATCCAGGTTATATATTTATTTCCACATCTGTTCCATGCAACCATAAATTGTTTCTTACAACTCTCAGACCAACCAGACAATAAAGAACTACACTATATATTTACGTAACGCAATCAATCCGTTTAGTATCAAATATCACACTATTTTATTTGAAAACATGATTTCATTCCTGTGTGAATCCTGCTACACTTGCTATTTTGTACATGTTCCCTGTAAAGGTAGTTCTCATACAGCTGGATATCCAATCCTTAGGACTGCTAAAAGTTCTTATACAGCTGGATATCCAATCCTTAGGACTGCTAAAAGTTCTTATACAGCTGGATATCCAATCCTTAGGACTGCTAAAAGTTCTTATGCAGCTGGATATCCAATCCTTAGGACTGCTCAAAGTTCTTATACAGCTGGATATCCAATCCTTAGGACTGCTAAAAGTTCTTATACAGCTGGAGATCCAATCCTTAGGACTGCTCAAAGTTCTTATACAGCTGGATATCCAATCCTTAGGACTGCTAAATGTTCTTATACAGCTGGATATCCAATCCTTAGGACTGCTCAAAGTTCTTATACAGCTGGATATCCAATCTTTAGGACTGCTAAAAGTTCTTATACAGCTGGATATCCAATCCTTAGGACTGCTCAAAATTCTTATACAGCTGGATATCCAATCCTTAGGACTGCTCAAAGTTCTTATACAGCTGGATATCCAATCCTTATGACTGCTCAAAGTTCTTATACAGCTGGATATCCAATACTTAGGACTGCTCAAAGTTCTTATACAGCTGGATATCCAATCCTTAGGACTGCTCAAAGTTCTTATACAGCTGGATATCCAATCCTTAGGACTGCTCAAAGTTCTTATACAGCTGGATATCCAATCCTTAGGACTGCTCAAAGTTCTTATACAGCTGGATATCCAATCCTTAGGACTGCTAAAAGTTCTTATACAGCTGGATATCCAATCCTTAGGACTGCTCAAAATTATTATACAGCTGGATATCCAATCCTTAGGACTGTTCTTATACAGCTGGATATCCAATCCTTAGGACTGCTCAAAATTCTTATACAGCTGGATATCCAATCCTTAGGACTGCTAAAAGTTCTTATACAGCTGGATATCCAATCCTTAGGACTGCTCAAAGTTCTTATACAGCTGGATATCCAATCCTTAGGACTGCTAAAAGTTCTTATACAGCTGGATATCCAATCCTTAGGACTGCTAAAAGTTCTTATACAGCTGGATATCCAATCCTTAGGACTGCTCAAAGTTCTTATACAGCTGGATATCCAATCCTTAGGACTGCTCAAAATTCTTATACAGCTGGATATCCAATCCTTAGGACTGCTAAAAGTTCTTATACAGCTGGATATCCAATCCTTAGGACTGCTAATAGTTCTCATACAGCTGGATATCCAATCCTTAGGACTGCTAAAAGTTCTTATACAGCTGGATATCCAATCCTTAGGACTGCTAAAAGTTCTTATGCAGCTGGATATCCAATCCTTAGGACTGCTCAAAGTTCTTATACAGCTGGATATCCAATCCTTAGGACTGCTCAAAGTTCTTATACAGCTGGATATCCAATCCTTAGGACTGCTAAAAGTTCTTATACAGCTGGATATCCAATCCTTAGGACTGCTCAAAGTTCTTATACAGCTGGATATCCAATCCTTAGGACTGCTCAAAGTTCTTATACAGCTGGATATCCAATCCTTAGGACTGCTCAAAGTTCTTATACAGCTGGATATCCAATCCTTAGGACTGCTCAAAATTCTTATACAGCTGGATATCCAATCCTTAGGACTGCTAAAAGTTCTTATACAGCTGGATATCCAATCCTTATGACTGCTAAAAGTTCTTATACAGCTGGATATCCAATACTTAGGACTGCTCAAAGTTCTTATACAGCTGGATATCCAATCCTTAGGACTGCTAAAAGTTCTTATACAGCTGGATATCCAATCCTTAGGACTGCTAAAAGTTCTTATACAGCTGGATATCCAATCCTTAGGACTGCTAAAAGTTCTTATACAGCTGGATATCCAATCCTTAGGACTGCTAAAAGTTCTTATACAGCTGGATATCCAATCCTTAGGACTGCTAAAAGTTCTTATACAGCTGGATATCCAATCCTTAGGACTGCTAAAAGTTCTTATGCAGCTGGATATCCAATCCTTAGGACTGCTAAAAGTTCTTATACAGCTGGATATCCAATCCTTAGGACTGCTAAAAGTTCTTATACAGCTGGATATCCAATCCTTAGGACTGCTAAAAGTTCTTATACAGCTGGATATCCAATCCTTAGGACTGCTCAAAGTTCTTATACAGCTGGATATCCAATCCTTAGGACTGCTCAAAGTTCTTATACAGCTGGATATCCAATCCTTAGGACTGCTCAAAGTTCTTATACAGCTGGATATCCAATCCTTAGGACTGCTCAAAATTCTTATACTGTTGGATATCCAATCCTTAGGACTGCTCAAAGTTCTTATACAGCTGGATATCCAATCCTTAGGACTGCTCAAAGTTCTTATACAGCTGGATATCCAATCCTTAGGACTGCTCAAAGTTCTTATACAGCTGGAGCTGGATATCCAATCCTTAGGACTGCTCAAAGTTCTTATACAGCTGGATATCCAATCCTTAGCTGGATATCCAATCCTTAGGACTGCTAAAAGTTCTTATACAGCTGGATATCCAATCCTTAGGACTGCTAAAAGTTCTTATACAGCTCGATATCCAATCCTTAGGACTGCTCAAAGTTCTTATACAGCTGGATATCCAATCCTTAGGACTGCTCAAAGTTCTTATACAGCTGGATATCCAATCCTTAGGACTGCTCAAAGTTCTTATACAGCTGGATATCCAATCCTTAGGACTGCTCAAAGTTCTTATACAGCTGGATATCCAATCCTTAGGACTGCTCAAAGTTCTTATACAGCTGGATATCCAATCCTTAGGACTGCTCAAAGTTCTTATACAGCTGGATATCCAATCCTTAGGACTGCTCAAAGTTCTTTACACTCCCTCAAATATCAACCATTTTGTAAAACCGGATACACATTAATATATCTGGCTAAACTGGACAAACGTGAAGTGGACGAACCTGTCCAAGGTTCGAAACGGCAACTTGAGGATTCGAACCTGGAAACTCTGAATTGAGAGTCCAAAGCTCTATGTCTGTGCTACCGCACCCCATACATATATTCATGTGTTGAGTAAGTACATTTTGCTACAGTAAATGTCATAAAGCATTCTATGTTAAAGCTGACATTGCCTTGTTAGGTGTAGGCGTTTAGTTAGTCACTATGTCATTGGTTGAGAAACGATGATCAGGTCTGTCGATATCATTTTCCAGAATGTGGGGGTCTTGTCAGCTGAAGTCTTCTTATTCGTTTGCAGTCCATGTCTACATGGGAACAAAACAAGTAAATACATTAATTTGTGTATATTTAACCAACAGTCCATCTCGAAATAACAATAGTTACATGATACGCAAGACATACTCTTTAAAACAATTATAAAACAATACGTATCTTATTTAATACAAGCGAATGACTGTGTTTTGACTTTGGATTTCAATTTTCACCACATTAACACCCTTGGTTTAAATATAAATGTACAAAACTCATTCGCCGGAACATAGTGAATACTGAGAGGCTGAGTCGTAGCTGGAGCCTCTACACCGTGCTGCTGTCGGACATTGGAAGAAAGGGACAGGTAGGTGGGTGAGGACATTGTTTGAGATTTTACTCAGTTCGGGGGTGGGGTTGTTTTTGAAATTTTTTACGGTTGGAGGTTCAACTGCAGTACCATTGGTGCTACTAAAACATAAATCATAATTCACTCAATATTGGGGTGCTAAGCCTCACACTCTAAATATTGGGGTGCTAAGCCTCACACTCTAAATATTGGGGTGCTAAGCCTTACACGCTAAATATTGGGGTGCTAAGCCTCACACTCTAAATATCGGGGTGCTAAGCCTCACACTCTAAATATTGGGGTGCTAAGCCTCACACTCTAAATATTGGGGTGCTAAGCCTCACACTCTAAATATTGGAGTGCTAAGCCTCACACTCTAAATATTGGGGTGCTAAGCCTCACAATCTAAATATTGGAGTGCTAAGCCTCACACTCTAAATATTGGGGTGCTAAGCCTCACACTCTAAATATTGGGGTGCTAAGCCACACACTCTAAATATTGGGGTGCCAAGCCTCACACTCTAAATATTGGGGTGCCAAGCCTCACACTCTAAATATTGGGGTGCTAAGCCTCACACCCTAAATATTGGGGTGCTAAGCCTCACACTCTAAATATTGGTGTGCTAAGCCTCACACTCTAAATATTGGAGTGCTAAGCCTCACACTCTAAATATTGGGGTGCTAAGCCTCACACTCTAAATATTGGGGTGCTAAGCCTCACACTCTAAATATTGGAGTGCTAAGCCTCACACTTTAAATATTGGGGTGCTAAGCCTCACACTCTAAATATTGGAGTGCTAAGCCTCACACTTTAAATATTGGGGTGCTAAGCCTCACACTCTAAATATTGGGGTGCCAAGCCTCACACTCTAAATATCGGGGTGCTAAGCCTCACACTCTAAATATTGGAGGGCTACGCTCCAATCACACGTTTTTATTTGATATGATATATCATGATCTAAAACAGTCGGTGTAATATGAATTTGAAAGTTTTTTCTGGTAGCATTGAATAATATTGAAAAAATGGTTGTTATATGATCAACTGCAATTAAGCCATAGAATAAAAAAACGTCTGCAACATGCCAATTATTTATGATGACTGATGTATATGTTGTTGATTTCCGTCAACACCTTTCTAGGTAAGCGCACAGTACCTAGCAACATACCTAATAACTTTTTGATGCTTTCCTTTAGAAAATGTTTATCAAATTTTGTAGTGTATACCAGGTTGCATAATTAACACACTTTACAAGTGTTTTCCTTTGTGATAAAGGTTACAAATATACAATGAATTGTTTTAATCACCCTGTGACACGTGTAAATAAATAATCCGTATCAGTTAACTGTTCTGGGATGTATAGCTATACATAGACCTATGGCTCCGATATTGGATGCTGCTGCTATTTCACATGTTGTCAGTCTGTGGTGTGCGCGTAACGCCTCGATCCAATGCATAATTGCACAAGTTTCTATGAGGAACACATGGTAACGCTGTGTCTAATCAAAGCTAACAAACATGCTGTTTAATATCCATTTTTTTATGGTGTTCACAATGGCTTATTATATATTATAACTACCACTCACCCATTCATTGGGGGCTTGGCGTCGATGAAGCTTCCACTGAGGTTGTGGTCCATTCTGACCGGCAAAATTTCGGACAATGCCCCAATCCTACCAAATTAATGCGAATACTTAACATCAATTACTTTATTTCACAGTGCACACAAATATGTTTATAGTGTGAAAACAAACCTGGTTCGCACAACAGCTACGCACCCAATGTTGCACAGAATGGGATTAAACTGGCCATCGGGTTGATTTAAAGGTTAGACTATAATACTGACTTTATCCTTCATATCATGACCCAAATTTTGTCTTTACATATTTGTTAAAACAAATTATACATTTTTTTGTAGAATACATTACCCAGAACTGGTAGCCACCTATTGCAATGCAGTAAGAAAGCCGCAACCGCAATATCATTATAATTTATGACAAATGCCCCTTCACGTAATAACGCTTAATAATATAAAATGTCACAATGGTTAGCAAAACCTATTGCTAGTTATCTGCGACTATTTGTAACACTGATGCAGTAAAGCACATGTTAACTGTTGTTGCCTGCTGTAAACACATATTATAGACACAATAGGTTAAATTGTGTTGTGTCATTGGAGAAGTGGGTCACGTGATGTACAAAAACATGACGGCCTACGGCCAGTTGTTGCTTACATTTCTGATGGATTATAACAATGTGTGATAATATGACAAAATAATTATACTATGTAATCAATACTGTCAAGGCACTATTATTTGTTGGACTTACAGGTGTTAAACTCTTTGGCTTCACTGCTACTTATTATGTTGGACAGACATACAAATACTCACAACGTTGGAGAAGTGCCCCATCGCCTTGCTGATGACGTTCATTCTTTGAAGATTGTATGCATCTTGCAGTGGAGTTTCACGGGGCTCCTGCATGGAATTGCCGCGATTCTGCCAGAACCTGCCTTTCACAGGATAGCGCATCCCATCGTAGGGCAAACCCGCTTCACTGCCATCAGGAGATTCGGCTGTGACGCGATGTTTCCTCACCGTCCTCACGATGTGGATGCTGAGAATGATGGTCAGAATGAGGAAGACGGCACCAATCACAGATCCTATGACGATCGCCACCAGACTAGTTCCATCTGCACGCACGAGAGACATTATTATTTATGTAGAATGTGTAATTTAATGAACACGAATCAAAAGATAACTTATATTTATCAAGCACCATATATCCAAATAAAGAAATAATTTTCATAGTAGTAGTAATGACCAGTTTCTGTCTTAAGTTATATTTCTAATGCTTGTCATAGCTGCAATTCATGTGGGTTGATTTCTGGCATGGCACCTCGCATGATTGGTCTCCCAGTTCTTCCAGAACGACTCTGTGTCGATAGCTGAGCTGCCTGTTCTCGGCAACAGCCTACCAGTGCAGAGGGTCAATACCATAGTATCTAAGTTTTTGTCTGCCTACAGTGCGTTTGCTCTCAGTCAATTCCACGTAGAGGATGGACTTTGGGAGGCGGTCACTGGACATACAATGCATGTGTTTAATACATCTTAGGCATCTATATTTGAGATTGTTTAATGGTGTTGACGTGCAACGTTGCAAGATCTCAAGATTGGTAATTTGATCCTGCCATTTTACGCCATGGATCGCACGTAGACAACGAAGATAAAAACTGTAAAGTTTTCATTCCTGTTTGCGGTATGTTGTCCATATCTTTGCATCCATACAATAATACGCTAACAACACAAGCATGGTTCACTTTCAGCTTGGTGTGCAGTGTTAGGCTCTTGTTGGACCACACTCGATTTGTGAGTCGTCCAAAGGACGTTGCTGCTTTGTCTAGTCGTGTGTTCAATTCCTTGTCAAGCATGAAGTTTTAAACATGGTGGAGCCTAAGAATGAAAAATTCTCCATAGTTTCAAGGGGTTCATCATTTGGGATTATTTTGGCTTCTAGAATCCCGTGGCTCATCATAATGGTCTTTTTGATACTGGTTTTGAGAAAAAAGCTGGACAAGTATTTGTTATGCTATTTAGGATTAACTGTAGCTCTTCCACGGAATGGGAACAGGAGGCAGCATAATAAGCTTAGAGGACCTCGCACATATGGAGTGCTGTTGTTTTTGGTCTTATCTTCAAGCGTGAGTAGATGATGGTTTTAAGCCTGGTTCTCTCAACCACTCAAGAGTTTGCAATGTTAGCATTTCGCGTAGCTTCATTGAGTAGTATAGAAAAACATATTCCAAACAGTTTGATCCAGAACACCATTTTTTATGGGGAAGGGTTCAGATATAATTCTCTCGGCCTGAACTGTGCCTTACCTGTTGTAGTGGAAATGACACCTTTACATGTTTACACTATGAACGTAATATTTAACATTTGTAAATTGTATGTCTAAATGTAATATTAAGTTTTACATAAACTATATGCATATCAAATAAACACAATACATAACTAAGGTATTTTATGCTGGCCAACCCTAAAACTCTATACATCTCCATAAATTTATAATAAACTACATTACAATCAAACGTTTTGAAATGCACAGTATTGTTCAAAAGTTAATTATCCAAACAAAATTATAAGAGAAACACTAATTAAATGTTCCCCATTACCATAAAAAAGATATTGCATTACCTGATTTCTTCCATGGAACGACTGTGGATGAAAAGATACAATGAGTTAGTTATGATATAAACACATAATAAATTATAGACTCATATCATATAAGCTGAGGAAACTATCCAACTATCCAACAACTATGATGTACAAATGTTGATGTTGTGTGAAATACTGATAAAACAGAAAACAAACAGTTGTTTAATGTCTACGTGGCAGTACCAATGCATTCATATTACAAAGTATATGAACATTGTTCCCCTATTTATGGTAAATAAATCAAATATAATGATATATAATTAAATATGAAACACAGTTCTGAGATGTCATATAAACATAATAATGAAATTCAGGAAAACTCTGATTGAAATGTGTTGTACTGCACAGTATTCTTGTGTTGCATTGTTGACACAATAGAATATCAAATGATTTACAAACACTTATGGGTTTCAACCTGGATTTAAGTTGGCGTTCACTTACATAATGAATATACATGATGTATTTCAACATAAACTGCTTTAATTATAAAAAATCACATCCACATATCTCAATTTTACCTTCCAATTTAGCTTAGATTATAATTTTTAGAATTTTACTCTGTAAATGTTCGACTTGCATAAATAAATTATACTCCATGTTAACGATTATTAAATAAAACTTGCAGAATGCACCGGAATAAGATTTAGTAAAATCTGGATTAGTAAGGTAAATTATTTATTGTAACTAACACTTAGCTGTGATAATCTATCAACATTATTGTACAACTCACGTGTTGCCTTGGTGTAACTGGGGTCAATGGTGAATTTCCCAAAAGAACCATCCGTCGTGGCCTCCTTAATTGTTTCCGCAATGCGTTTCAGGGTTTCTGTCGCAGCCGTCTTCTTCACAGCCACTTCGTACGTAGCGATTACACTGCCGTTACTACATGAAAACAAGCATGAAGCTATGTTAATGCGTGGAGGCTAAAGTGACATGTGGCCTACAGCGTGGAGCGCAGTAGCACAGTAGCTGGAGCTTTGGACTCTCGACTGAGAGAACCCGGGTTTGAATCCTGTGCTGCAGTGTCGAGCTTTGGGCAAGTTCGTTTACTCTACGTTGCTCCAGTTCACTCAGTTGTATGAATGAGTACCTGGCTATAGGCAGTGGTGGATATTTGTATTGAATAGTCTTCGCGCATTAATTCCAGCGTGACTGGATGCTTCCCTGAGAAGAGATGGTGTTCGATTGAAGAGGTCTGCCAGAGAGTAAAGTGTAGCGATCTGAGCAGTCCTGAGGACTGGATACTCTGCTATATGAGAACGTACCTTTACCTATTCTTTGGTAAATGCTATAATAACAATATATACACATATATCAGCAATTCGTTACTAAACACTTTGTAAAAAAATTATTTTTGAATGGGAACAAGTAAAAATAGGCGTTTTTGATTGGTTGGTTGTAAACAAGCTATGTAGATAGCATCAACACACACCCACCCCCCACCCCTCACACACACACGCTTTTTGGATGATTGTAAACAATCTGTGGAGATAGCATCTGCCAGTTCATGTACAGTGTATGTTGTTTGTGTTGTGAAAATGTGATATGAAAACTACTTTAAAAGCCAACATATTGTTTCTGGGCCAATAATGTTACACACAAAGGGCTCATGTGTTGCACTAAGACACACACAGCTGTAGTATGTGGCACTGTCATGGGTGGCGTGAGTGCATGTGGGGGCTTATTTAGCTTCATTCTAAACACATGCACTAAACTTTCCAGAGTTACTCAATACCTGACTCACTGAAGATGCTTGTATACACGTCAAGCTATTTGCTCAGTTATAACTTATTACATCAAACTACACACCACGGATATATGAATATCTTATGCAGGCAGCTGGGACAATTCGTACAAATTCGTGTAACATCATCACTATATTTCTAATCCACAAAGACATATACCGTATTCGTTCTTTTTAGCATACACGCCCTAATTAGCAAACACCCCCCTTTCCAGCAGGGTATGGTGTCAGTTTGTGACTAGAACTGATCACTGGATCCATCGTTTATTGTAATTCCCTGTCAACCATTGACAATATGAGAAAGAAAGTTCCACCTGCATCCACAGCCTTTGCAAAGTTCCAGTATCCCTTTGACCACAAAATCACAATCATATGGATGTATAAATCAATTAGCTTCAGTTACATTGACATGTCTCATTCCAGCTGAACTAATCTTGAATGTATGCAGAGGATGGCATGGCCTGCTCTCTGATTCTGTCCGTGTCTTAGCACCACTGTCATGCAGATCGTTTGTCTTCTGCTGTCCACTGCTAACTTACCTCTCCAACGAGAAGTAGTTTTAATAATTGAAAAAAATGTGTTTTCTAATTTAGAGTGACACGCGTGTCAGTGGCGCCATGTTTATTTTTAAAACGGAAATGAACGTACAATAGAGACAGTACAAAATATACATAATTTCCACCATGTGGCGCCTCCATTTTGTTACTTTCACACCGAAACTTTGTAATTTTTGTAACCTTAAAAATATTTTGTAAGCATACTGTATGGTAGAAAGAATGAATACGGTATATCTATATATAATGATATTACCTGAAAGTGACATCGATTATGTCGAAGGTGCCCTTTTCCAATGTGTTTGTTAAAACATCCTTCAGCTGTAAAATATAATGTTACATTATAGTGCCATGTTATGATAAATAATACACAGTATATATATATATATATACATACATACATATTAGTAACGCACAGAACAAATATGTATATAGCGCCAAGTTAGGCAGACCACTGATTTTAAGCAGACCATACCCGGTCCTCTAGTTTTTACCCCTGGTTGCATTGATAATATGTTATATTTTAAAATTTCAACTTTTAATATACGTAGTATAACTAGAAATACAATAGGTATAATTATTTGCACCCAAAAAAAATTATTTTGATGATTTTATGAGCATTGTTTTCGGAGGCTGTGTATCCTATTTCTAGCAATCTTCCGGCACACACACACTCGTATATATTTCTGATTAAATAGTTTTAATAACGATTTATTACCGTCTTCACAAGTTGCGTCTTCAGGCTCTTGTATGCTTCTGAAGTTTTGTTTTCGAGATCACTTGTGTAGGTCTGACTTGTCACCCTGATAGTAACCTTAACTCGAGCTTGGTCAGCAAGGGGGATGACAGGTGTTGTCGCTGTCATCATCGGGGTTGTTGTTGTTATTACAGTTACAACAAATGCTTTTCTCATCAAGTTAAAATCAATTATTGTTACCATGTCACATCTCAATAGCTTCAACAACATACATTCAGACATCTACACAACCTGGAATACAAACTTACAAGATACTATTTGCGTAAACCCAGATGCACACTTTCTTCTCAGTGGTCTCAGTAACAAAGTTAATGATATTATAACGAATGTTCGGATGATCAATCGAAAGACCGAATGAATGAACGAACAAACGATAAATATATTCTGTCCTATTGATCACAAGTAAATAACTCAACGCAATAATATAATAAGGGAGTCTAGCTAACGTAATTACACGTTCAGAAATGTTTGAGCTTTCAATACTCTCTCAGCCTCTTCATCACCATCAGTTGAACTGCCTTCCCAGTTACGTGTTACTGAGAGGGTTTCTAAAGTTCATTTGAGAGCAGACATTTGTGACTACTACTTTGAAATGCAGCTAAGCTCCTGTAGCAACTCGGATTTCGGCAACAGCTGATGCATGTGTGATATCAAGTTGAACAGATTCAATCTGACGGTTAAAATTACATAATTTCCTTTACAGTTTACACCACAGTTTATAACAACAACTTAACGAAATATAATTAGATAAATCTAACAAGACTCTAATCAAACAATAATATGTATGAATTTTAACATGAGAGTCATAATGGCATTTAGTATTTCAATGTTTCAGCATGCACGTATTCATTCAGTTGTAAGCTACATTTAGTATTTCAATGTTTCAGCATGCACGTATTCATTCAGTTGTAAGCTACATTTAGTATTTCAATGTTTCAGCATGCACGTATTCATTCAGTTGTAAGCTACATTTAGTATTTCAATGTTTCAGCATGCACGTATTCATTCAGTTGTAAGCTACATTTAGTATTTCAATGTTTCAGTATGCACGTATTCATTCAGTTGTAAGCTACATTTAAACATGTAGAACAACTCATTACTGTTCATATCATGAAAGAACTAGGGAAATTGAATATTTTTGACATGTATTTATTACAGAATGCTGACCACGTTCACAGTTGTCTCCTTCAAATGCAGCAGAACAGTTGCACGAGTAGCCATTCACTTCGTCGGAACACACGGCACCATTCTTGCAGGGCACACTGGTACATTCGTCAATGTCTACAAAAAGAGTGAGGATTAAACAACAGTATGTTTAGATTAACTGAGAATCTAAAGAGCAATTATCAACAACAATCACACAAAAAGTGCTAAAACAGTGCTAATAAAACTGATAAAATAAAGCAACTATGCGCTGTTGAAAACACAAACAATGGAAGTCCGTTTTGCTCTGCAACTCGGGGTTGTTGGATGTTTCAGCTAGTTAGACTCTATGGATAAGACGCCAGCATGTTCTGTTGATTACTACCCACGTATAAAAAATGAGAGACGTTTTCTCGAACAGCATCATGTGTTTGTATTGTGAGCGTTAGACTTCTTTATTGTGCTGTGTTTGGAAGAGTATTTTGGGTTTCTTGATGTTCAAAGTTAGCCCCATACTCACATATGCTCCTTGTGAAAGTGCGTACTCTCTTTTGTAGATCTGATCTACGTATAACCATACAAACAAGAACAAAGGTTTACTTGAATGTTTCACAGCAGTATGGGAATGGTTTTTCAAAGTCATGGGTCGATTAGGAAAAATATAACTTACAAGGAAAATAAATAATTAAACATCAATTTAAAAGCAATAACTAGGCCTACTTAAAAATACTATATACAAGCTTCGAATCCTTATAGGAAGAAGGACAGATATACAAGAACAAGTAAAGGATCTCAACTGTAAAAATACTGAATGGTTGTTAACATATTGACGGTTGTGGTTGGTTCTCACTTAAGGAAGAGAACTTAACTAGACTACACGAAATAAAGTTAGTGGAGGAACGGTGTTTCCAAAATGCGAGTTACATGTATTAATAATTGTTTGAAACTCAATAAGCCAGTGAATTCCTTGTCCACTTATTAAACGGCGTCTTGTTTTAGATGACAACCTTGATAAGTAATGTAAATAGTTTTCATGGCAATTGATTACTTTATAGATATATCACCGGTTAAAAACAAACACAGATAGACATCTTATTTATTTAGCCACCGATTATATCTCCACAGACTATCACGTGTGTGTGTTAGTGTGCACGAGCTGGTGTGCGTGAGAGAGAGAGATATAGAGACAGGGAGAGCCTTCTTTTGTATTCTCCCATCTTTCGTTACCCTTGAGGTATGCAATCATATAACATGTTGCTTTCAATAATTTACTATTTCTTACCTATCTCGCAGTTTATGCCTGTGAAACCCCGTTTGCATTTGCAGCGATATCTGCTATCCAGATCGATGCATTTACCACCGTTTTGACACGGCGCACTTCCACATTCATTTATATCTGAAACAACAATATGTCAATTATAGCTGTATGTTCAATTTTCTTCTTCTTCGGTCGCTTTCTCAGTGTCAGTTTTCTTAGTGTCGTTGTGTCCTGTGAACTAACCTATGCTCTGTCGTTGTGTCACAGAGCGTAGATTAGTTCACAGGACACAATTAACTTAGATGAATTTGAGCACTTCATATTTTTGCAGTAATGATGGTATGCACATCAGGCACAGCCGATTTGCATACTGGACTTTGTGCAAGATAACGGCACGGAGGCTGCTGATTGGCTAATTTATCCGCCCAATCAGCGCGCACAGGGCCGCGACCCTGTGCCGTTTTTGGTCTAATCCGCACTCCATCTTGCGAAAGCATACAGGACCAGACGTTTTGCCAATTTCGACCCGTTTTGATTTGCGTTATATTTGCTGTTATTTTCTGCTGTTTGTTATTCGGGTCGTCCCCGAGTTCGTTCAACTACTACGGATCGTCGGTGATTCGAGGTGATTGTTGCCATCGCTCAGCGGAGTCGAGCTGAGTATTTTCTGTTTTCCTTTGTCTTTGTTAGGATTTGTATTCCGCCATTTTGCGACCTCGTGGTTTGAATTCGTCATCGGCCTTACCATGTCGTTGGCGTCTTCCCAGATTTCCGTGCTATGTATCGGTCACAGTCATATTTACTGGCTGAGCTCGTTCGTAGAATCGGCAGACCTGTTTGCTGGGTTCGAAGTTCAGGGCCGCCCGTGCGACGTCCAGTATTTAGGTCGTCGTGGCGCGACCCTGGATACGTTTCTCGAGCCGAGCATGATGGCGCGGATCGCCTCGTATCGTGCGGATGTCATTGTTCTACATTTGGGTGGGAATACTTTGGACGGGAAGTCCTTTCCTAACCCAATCATGGTGGCCCTTGACATTCAGCGTCTCGCCTTGAGACTGCTCGATACGGGCGTCCGTCGCATCGTCGTGTCACAAGTGTGTCGTCGGCAAAAATGGCAGAATTCGACGTTCGAGGTGGGTGCCGAGCGGGTTGTTCAAGTTAATCAGTACATTGATACGTTTTGTTCGGCAACCGAGGGGATGTTTTTCTGGCGGCATAAGCGTATGTGGAATAGTGTCCGACCTATCTTTCGCAGGGATGGGGTCCATTTCTCGGATGTCGGTAATTACCGATTTTATCGAAGTATTCGGGGGGCGATAATTTCCGCGGTGCGAGCCATCATTGGGTAACTAGACGAGGCGCGTCTTCGATTCGCTGTCCACGCTGTGTAATGCTTGGTAAATTCGACGCATCGTGTGTGTTCTTCGTGTCTAACTACATAAAAATAAAGTACGATACTAAACTGTCAATTTAAACATCATTACTGACAGCACTGCACACATGGTAGCAGGTACGGTAATTCTTGATCTGGTAATGCAGTTGTTCGTATTTGGATACGTTTGTGTGGTAGGGCCACATGCAACTGTTCTTCGTTGGGGGTATCGAGTTGTGAGGAGATATATCGATCGATACACAAATTATTAATACGTTGCTACTGTTACGTAAGGCTAAGTTGTTCGTTGTTAGAAACGTTTGTGTGGTAGGGCCACATGCAACTTTGCCTCGTCAGTGGTTGGACTTTATCGCATATATGGTTACACGAATTGTTCAATATGTTATTACTGGCTATAACAGTTGTTCGTTTTTAGAAACGTTTGTGTGGTAGGGCCACATGCATCTGTTACTCGTCGAGTATTAACTTCGAACATATTTGAATGCACATATGGGTCATATGTTATTAATGTTACTACATGTTACGGCAGTCGTTCAAATGTGGCGATACATGTTGTTACCGTTACGTAAGGCTAAGTTGTTCGTTTTTAGAAACAGTTGTGTGGTAGGGCCACATGCAATTTTTCCTTGTCAGTGGTGGGACTTTATCGCAGATATGGTTGCACAACTTGTTCAATATGTTATTACTTACTATGACAGTTGTTCGTTTTTAGAAACGTTTGTGTGGTAGGGCCACATGCATCTGTTACTCGTCGGGTATGAATTTAATAAGTTGTGCTGTGACAGTTGTTCATTAGAGTTTGGTTATGCCGTGTCTCGAGATGCAGCCAGTTTTACGCATTAATGCTGTTACCTTCAAGCTGTGGCATTTGTTCAACTTTTGCTTTGGACGGGTTTATTTAGTCATGTATATACGGTACAGTATATGCTCTGCCATTTTATTGTTTCAATGATAAAAATTATCAAAAAGGTTCCATGATAAAGATTATCGCATGGTGGCAGTATTGGGCATGTTTACATGGTAGGGCCATGGACAACTCTCCTGTTGGGTGTGCATGTAGATATCGCTACATATGGAGAGAAAGGGGTGTTTAGAAGTTTTACTTCGTGGTCGTGATATCCCTATGTTCTAGTTATTGTTGCGTTTTATCCTCACTGAGATATCGCTTCTGCTGTGTTCTTGATATTGCAGAATGCCTCGGGCACGGGCTCCAAGGGGACGTGGCCGGCCAGCGCGTCGGGAGTCGCTGACACGCCAGACTCGCTCGCGGACAGTCGCCTCAACTCTCTCGTCAGACACGCCGCCAACCCCGTCTGTCTCGCTTGGTGCACCGCCACCTCAGTGTGCGACACTAGTGAACTTTGAGGATGCGTCGGGTCTCCAGGCGGTCGTGAATGAAACACTCGTGACAGAAGGTCCACAATCCGCGTGGGAACGTTCGATGGAACGCCGTGTGGCAGCCTCGGAGAGGGTTTCGGGAGAGATCCATGCGATGGTGCTAGCCTTGCGCCCTTCTCCAACGGTGCTACGACCAGATCCAGCATTAACATCTGCCTCAGCCGCCTTCGGCAGCGCTGCCCAGATGTCAGCAGCTGTCGGCGTGGGACCTTCGACCCCTGGGTTGACCCATCCCTTTGCCACACCGGACCCCCTCCACGCGACCCCCGTGGAACCATGGTCTTTTGGCCAAAACGATGCCAGGGCGACTCCGTGGCCGAACACAGACACTGTGCCAGGTACATTACTCGAGACGTTGCCTGGGTCAACGCAGACCCTGATTGATTCATGTACTTCGGCCGCCCTCCCTCTCGATGCTCGTATCGGTGCGTTGCTTCAAAACCCAGGGAAGACGCCCTCAATCAGCTAACCCACCACCACCAAACCCCCCTGGTAGACCAGGCCCCCCAGGTAGACCATCCGTCCCCTCAGGTAGACCGTCCAACACCAGTGGCTCCCCCGCTTCAGCCAGTGGCTCGCCTGTGTGGTTCAGGAAGTGAGTTGCCAACCCCGGTGTCCCCCTCAGTCCTGCAAGAAGTGTTGGTGGGGTATGACTGTGAATTGCGTAACTATCTAGTGCATGGTTTTTCTTTTGGTTTTCATATAGGTTGTTTTGGGTTGCCAACGCAGTCAGATGTAGACATATGTAATTTGAAATCTGCCGATGAATTTTCAGGTGTCATAGATAGCAAGATAGCGAAAGAATTGTTATTAGGCCGTGTACTGGGACCCTTTACTGTTCCTCCCTTATCATAATTACAGAATCTCGCCCCTGGGTGTGGTGGCTAAGAAGACTCCAGGGGAATTTAGGATGATTCACCATCTGTCGTACCCAGAGGGCTCTTCGGTTAATGATTATATCCCGAAGGACATGTCCTCGGTCCATTATGCCACACTTCAAGATGCTATTGCTTTTATCAAAGATTCACCGAAGCCTGTATATATGGCTAAGGTGGATATAGAGTCGGCCTTTCGTATAATTCCAGTATCGCCAGCTGATAGGCCAATGTTGGGGTTTCAGTGGAAAGGGCAATATTTTATGGATGCCGTTCTACCGATGGGATGTTCCAGTTCTTGTGCCATTTTTGAATGTTTCAGCACTGCGTTAGAGTGGGTGGCTAAGGTTAAATTGGGAGTGACAGAAATGGTCCACATTATCGATGATTTTCTGATTCTATCGCATTCAGAAGAGAAATGTCATCACGATCTGCTGGCATTTGTTAAACTTTGCGAGCGACTTGGGGTACCACTAGCACCTAGTAAAACTGTTGGCCCATCCACCACAATTCCCTTTCTGGGTATTATTCTCGATTCAGTCAAGAGGGAGACTAGGCTTCCCAGTGATAAGCTAGATAAGGCCAGGGCTTTACTTTTGGCATTCCTGGGGAAACATAAGGTTACACTTCAAGAGTTGCAATCGCTGATAGGGGTCCTGGGGTTTGCAACTTCCGTGATAAAACCCGGAAGGCCATTTTTACGCCGGTTGATCGACCTAACCTTGGGCATACGTAAGCCCCATTTTCATATTCGTTTAACGAGGCAGGCTAAACTTGACTTAGAGGTGTGGTTGCAATTTTTGCAACAGTTCAATGGTAAGTCTTTCTTCTTGGATGATAAATTCCTAACTGGTGATTATCTTCAACTGTACACGGATGCTGCTGGTGGCATAGGGTATGGGGCACTGTACGGGACAGAGTGGTTCTGTGGTCTGTGGCCAGTGACTTGGCGTTCATTCAATGTCTCTGTTTTGGAATTGTATCCAATCATGGCAGCAGTGCACGTTTGGGGTAATGCGTGAGCGAACAAGAGTGTCTGCTTTTTTACCGATAATGAAGCCCTTGTTCCGGTCATTAATAACCAAACATCCTGTGAACCTCACATCATGGCACTACTCCGTCCACTGGTGTTAGCTTGCCTATGATTTAATGTTAATTTTGCAGCACGTCATGTTCCGGGGCGGTTTAATACTCTTGCTGATGCATTATCCCGTTCACAGGTGGACAAGTTCCGAGAATTGGCACCCTGGGCGGATCTCCACCCAGAGAAGGTGCCGCAATGTGTGTCCCCGGCCAGCTAAGAGACTCTTTGAATTTACTTCTGCACGCTTCCATTGCACCGTCGTCGCGGGCCCACTATGAACGGGCTTGGAAGAAGTTTGTTTTGTTCCACGATTCGCTCCATGTAGCCACGCAGCTGCCGGCGTCAGTATCAACGATTTTGCTTTTCATAGCACACTTGCATTCTAATGGCTCTGCCCCGTCATCCATCGTTTCAATCATATCAGCAATAGCTTACTTTCATAAGATCAATGGTTTCTCTGACCCGACTACTTGTTTTCTTGTAGCCAAGCTTTTGGCAGGAGCCCGTAATCTTGGGTCGGTCCCTGATGTCCGCCTGCCTGTCACTCTTCCTGTGCTCACTCGTCTTGTGCTTGCTCTGCCCACAGTTTTTACGTCGCGGTACAGGTGTCTCATGCTGCGAGCCATGATGGTGCTTGCATTCAAAGCTTATTTGCGGGTGGGGGAAATGGTACCTCGAGGAAGGACTATAGTACAAGGGTGTTTGCAAATGGGTGACGTGTTGCTGTCTGGGGATCTCATATCACTTTCTTTCCGTCATTTCAAGCATAGCACTCGACAGGGTCCACAGTCCCTCCAGGTGAGAGGTGAATGTGTCCCTGATTCGTTGATATACCCTGCTTCCTTCTTGAGAGATTTTCTATCAGTTCGAGGGGGGGTGCGCTCCACTTTATTTGCTTATCCAGATGGTTCGCCGATGCTGCGCAGTGAGTTTGATGTTTCTCTGAAACGATTACTGGATTTCTGCGGTTACCAGACAACTGCGTTTAAGGGTCACAGCTTCCGTATTGGGGCAGCTACGGCAGCAGCGTTGAGGGGTGAATCAGATGCACAGATCAGGGCAGCAGGCAGGTGGGCGTCCGACGCGTTTAAGAGATACATTAGAATAGCCTAAATTATATTGGTACTCCAGCATGGTAGCCAGATGTCGTTGTGTGGGGGGGGTCACATGTTTGGTGACCTGTGGCGTATTGCCCCCACCTATGGGGTTATAGTTTTACCATTAGTATAGTCAGCAGCAGGTAGTCTGGTATTCAGTGTGGCAATTTGCAAAGGCACTTGTTAGTTAAATCAGTTGTACATGTTTTTCCCATTTGTTCTAGGAATATCGCTGCTGCTGCGTTATATGTGGAAATGTGGGCTCTCTAGCAGCCTGATGTTCAGGAGACTAGCATGGGCTCAGTCACAGGCCTGGCATTGGGTTGTAGAGTCCACATTTCGTTCACTTAAACCGTCACAGTGTGCCAAAAAGGGCTTACACACTGGACCCCCCTAATAAACGTCATACATTTGGCCTTTTCATATCTACATTGGTCTCCGTGTTGTTTCTTGCATAAAGATATATATATCAATAAACTGGACCTAATTTACACAATTGATTTGTCACGTACCTGTTTCGCAGTTGACGCCACTGTATCCATCGGGACAGCTACATGTGAACATTTTAGTTCCATCTTTACACGTTCCTCCATTTTGACAAGGATCACTCTCACATTCATCAAGTTCTGCAATGTGACACAATACGTGTAATCATACACATTAGCTTATACCCATCTTCGGAGAAACAAATAACAATGGTCATTGTTACAGTATTTTAAACTTATGGTGACACCTGGCCAATGCCTGACTATTCAATTAATCTATTGGAAAAGCAAATAACTCTAAATAATATATCAGGAATCACTGAATGGTTGATTAGCAGCCAACTGACAAAGTAAGCGAATGAACATAGAAATTGGCTAGAGGAGATACTCATACAATGCCTTTGAGTTAGCGTATTTCTATATAGATGTTCTCGCAGTTGGCATATCAGCGTAAATAGGCAGTGGTTGATTTATTTTGCTACAAGTGGACACTCCGTGGAAATGGCACCATTACCACCAGGGAAATGAAAACGGAGTCTGCTACTTACCCTTGCATGTAGTGATGTTGTTTTGTGTGTATCCGTCATTACAGTCACATCTGAACAAACCCGGAGTATTGACACATTTGCTGTTGGTATCACATGGGCTGGCATCCTTACACTCGTCTTTGTCCTCGGAGCAATCTCCACCAGTGAATCCAGTAGGACACTTTGCACATCCAGTGGACGGGTTGCATGTTGTATCAGGCGTCGCACAATTACACAGCTTCAAACATCCTGCGCCCCACTGGCCTTTAGGACATGCTGCAAGTTGTAAGGAAATAATTAGGAATCTGCAAAACACAATACTGTATTCACGCACGCACGCACGCACACACCTAACGGCAGCATATGCAGACGACTTATGGTATATTTTGCCGCGTTAGGCAGACTGCTGTTTTTAATCAGACAAAAGCCGGTCTGCTTAAAGTTTTAAACCATAGGTGCATGGATAATACATTTTGTTTTAGTTTAAAGTTCAAGCTAGTATCATATGTATAAACAGAAACTTAGTAAGTTCGTTGTTAATAATTCATGACAGTCGTTATTTTCATCCTCGCAAGCCAGGGCTGTTTGCCATGCAAAACTAGCCCTGGCTGATCCCCTACGCGAAGTGCGGAAGTTAGCCGAGTCAAACTAGTGATTGACTTCGCCAGTCGAGACTGCATCACCCGTGAGAACAGCGCAAATACCCGCCCCAATTTGAAAACGGATAAATGACTTCTGGGAATCCCAATATATAATGACCCATTCGCCCATTAGCACGAGCAGCTGAGCAGTATTGTGTATTGCTTCTACTTCCTAAACATTGCATGTAACACGAGCCACAGTTGGTTGAAATTAGTTTTATTATGACCACCTGACCTGCCGAGATCCACTGATCTAGTGAGCGATTTCATAGGCTGAGCTTAAATTCAGAGTTTCACAAAGCGATCACCCACGGAGTACTGCTGGCTAGCACTGACGTAATCACCAGCAGCGACCCCTGGTGGGCAAGGATAGTTATTTCACACTTACCAGTTTGTATGTTCATGCTGTTTGTGGTTTTTGACAGTGGCCACAAATGCCAAATTTAAAAGTAGGTCTTTTGTGATACTATTATGTTAATGCTTTACCATATTGTGGCTTTACTACTGTCTAACTAGCTCTACAAATGCAGAAAATACAGTTCATGTTGTTGTATAATTCACAAATGTAGTCAACTCATTTATTCTATGTAACTAAAACTATTCAAGGTGTACAGCCATGTCATTCAAATGTGTCCTTCTTTATATATGCTTTCACACTTCCACTGAGACAATGATATATTGGTGTTGCATGTTCAATTATCTTGAATATTTTCGTATATTATGTGTTCCCTTTGCTCAACACACATCTTGTCATTATGCAGTTATTAGTTGTATTTTCAAATAATTTGTTTTACTTCTGAGAAATACTCAAACGTAAAATGTAAGTGTTGTGGTTCAACTCACATCTGCATGTTCGCAAGTCGTCATTCAGCAGGTACCCGTCTGCACACAAACAGTTGTAGCTGCCGTCCGTGTTAATGCACGTTGTTTCACATTTGTTGTCTGTCTTTTTCACACACTCATCGTCATCTACAGAAGATAGACATCTGTTGGTAGAGACTGCATAATGTTATGTAACTATTTCACAAAAGCGTGCAGCCTTACATTGACCTTGCACAAAAACGACGTCACTCATTTGGTTCAACAACAATTAACCAAATTGCCATCCAAAACTACAAGCCCCAGATAAAAGAAAGGGAAATGTGTTATACAAAACATGAAAAAGACATGGAAAAACATTCAGTGAACAGACTTGTTTCTAGCCTGTGCCAATGCTTTTTGCATTGCTGTAATATGACACTACTAATATCTTACCAACACAGGACTTTCTGTCAGTGCTGTAATATGACACTACTAATATCTTATCAACACAGGACTTTCCGTCAGTGCTGTAATATGACACTACTAATATCTTACCAACACAAGACTTTCTGTCAGTGCTGTAATATGACACTACTAATATCTTACCAACACAGGACTTTCTGTCAGTGCTGTAATATGACACTACTAATATCTTACCAACACAGGACTTTCTGTCAGTGCTGTAATATGACACCACTAATATCTTACCAACACAGGACTTTCTGTCAGTGCTGTAATATGACACTACTAATATCTTACCAACACAGGACTTTCCGTCAGTGCTGTAATATGACACTACTAATATCTTACCAACACAAGACTTTCTGTCAGTGCTGTAATATGACACTACTAATATCTTACCAACACAGGACTTTCCGTCAGTGCTGTAATATGACACTACTAATATCTTACCAACACAGGACTTTCTGTCAGTGCTGTAATATGACACTACTAATATCTTACCAACACAGGACTTTCTGTCAGTGCTGTGAAGTGTAAAGCCGGCATTGCAGAAACACTCGACGCCAGATTTGTCAGTTTTGGAACGGCAGCCTTGCTCACAACCAAGGTTGGCCTCCTTACACTGCGTCTCAAGATCGTCATCTGGAAAGTCACTTGATTATGTGAGAAGATATACTTGTGAAGAATCATTTATATTTTATTAAGCACACGCGACATACAACTGTTTTAATAAATATGGTGTTACTACGGTACGAACCAACACAGATTCCCACATCGTCAGTGTAGCCGTTTGGACACTCGCTACAGTTGAAGGCTTTGCCCTGGTGCACTTGTTCGGCTGGTGTCAGGTCGGTACAGTTGGTGTGCTCCGTGCAAGGATTGTCCTCACAGCCGTCAAAGTCGTCGGCACATCTACTGCCTGCACAGTTTACACATAGAAACATTCCTTGTTGTTTTTAAGTTAGACCGGCGTATAAGGCCAAGCAATGTACTTGGCCATAAGTAGGTCCATACCAGGACTGCGTCAGAAGGAGTTGCTTCCAAGGTGGCTTGCATTAACAGTACCTATAAGCTTATCATTTATAACTGTTATAAAATATATAGTATCAACACAGATACCATAATTTGCGTAGTTATTTTTTAGCAAAACATAATAAGCAACTATAACTCGGCGCCTACTCCTGGCATGGCTGCCCAAATGATGGTCAAAAGACCAGGTCAACTAGTTCACTGCGTACAGGGTAGTTTTGACCCATTACTCTTGGCATCGATAGGGCAACATTTAAATCTGATACGTAACATAACGACCCATATAGTATTTCAAATAAGCGAGTGAAAAATTAACAACTCAAAGCACGTCCCAAAAAAAATGCTGTTTTGAACGATTGCTAGTACCATATAAATGGTAATAATTCCTAAATAAACTATAAACGGACCTACAACCATGCCGTTTCCGGTGTCTTGGATACTACAAATGATGTTGGTACATCGACCCAGTTCACCAATCTACAGATTGAGGCACCACTATCTGATTTCATGCTATAAGCTCCACCCACTTAAACTTTAAATGACTGCTAAATTGACATACTCAAAGTAGGCGTGACGTCACAATCACGTATATCAACCAACGCAACAAATTTTCACCTTTATAGTCTTCGTTGGTTGGCGTATGTTATTGTGACATCACACCGACGTACAGATATATCGGTTTCACTGCCATCAAATCACATCAGATTCGTTGTCGTTTAAAAGTGAGTAGAGCTTATAACATGGAACCAAGAAATGGTGAAGTGCGCATGTCTGAACCTATGCAAATGAGGAAAACAGCACCGCAATTGGAAGATTAGAGTACTGAGTACCCGCCGCCAACATTGGAACCATACAGAACACCAAAAACAGCACGGTTATAGGATCATTTATAGGTATCCAATGAATGGTTAACGAAAAATCTAGATGAGGCTAGAATAACTGAAGGCGCATCCTTTCAAACAATACCAAGTTCGTCAGGATCAGACGAGCCGTGAGGGTGCTAATGACCGTAGAATTTGATGTTTTGGATGTGGTTCATTTTTCGGTCGCTTACCTATTTTTGATAATACTATATACGGTGCTTTGTTCCATGTAGTAATACTAGTAATGTAGAGTTAACACTATCACAATTGTTTACGATATATATATACAGTGTACATGCATTTGGTTAGAATATGTATATTTCAATATAAACATCATGCACTATTATAAACAATAATTCTTGCTAAATTAGTGATTACGTCGGTATTAAACAAATGCAGTTCAAATATGATGCAGATCAATTTCAAGAACGCTATATCGTACCTGCATATCCAACGTTGCATTTGCATGCTACAATTCGAAACACGGAGCCCGATTTCTGGTCTTCAGCCAGTTCACCAAATAGACAATCACCATTTCCAGAACAGTTACATAAGTTCACGGTGATGACGGCAGTTGGTGCCACACCACCTTTGGAATCGTTTGCGTTGAACCTGTCAACATTAGGTCATGTTGCAGTTATTACGCAGAATAATCACAACCAGAAGAAAGAATAGAACAACAGGTACATGACGCCACAAACAGTACAGCCGGTGGTAGCACCAATATTAATTATAACAACACAAAGTGACAGTGAAATAAATGACACTATAGGCGGATCCAGAGGGGGCCTGGGTGGCACGTGCCCCCCTAGACTTTATGAATTTGGCGTGCCTGTAGACCTTTTTGAATGGGTCCACATTATGATGAAGTTACGCTGACGCGGCGGTGAAACAATTCCCGTCATCCGATGTCACCAGTCCAGCAGAGACAGTGGAGAAGCTGAAGTTACGGTGGTGTGGCAGTGAAAAAAAATTCTACACCACTGGTTCGGCCGCCAGTGGAGTTTTTTGCTCCCCCCTTTAAAGTACCCTCTGTGAGTCTCTGGATCCGCCCCTGGATGCAAATAACACAAATAGCACACGCAAACACAATATTTTTGAAATTGCAGTGCAAATGCAGTGATTTTAGAGCTAATGCATAGCAAGTTCCCACAGCCTACGTTTGACTGTGTCACAAAATTGCAGACATTTATTAACTTATAACAGAGTCTTTCCATAATGACCAATGTCAGTTGACACATTATTTGTTTAACACACATTTAAAACATAACAAGGAGTTTCGCAACAATACAAAACATGTCAGCCACATCAAACTATTCAAATGCAATATTATCATAAACGATGCTGTTAAGTATGTGCGACTAACATCTGTTCATTAGTGTACTACAAAAATACCCATCATTATAGTGTTACATACGTGTAGGTGCAGAAAACGGTTTCACAATCGCAAAAAACATGTATATGGTTGTATACAAATGCCTAACTTCAGTTACGAACTCATAACTGCTATAACATCTTAACCTACAGTGGATTCCAACAAATAAAAGCGTTATGTAGCCTTCATGGGGTCGTAGATGATTCCCTGAACATTTCGGGCCTGAGATTTGAAACGTAGTAGGATTCATATAGCAAAAACATACTTAGGTAGCTCGATTGCAGTTAACTAGATTCAATATTGTATAGCAACATTCAATGAATGACACAATTATATTAGTATGGCACCTGTTCGTCACTGGTGTGTCACTGTGCGAATGAGCAATAATACAAAAGCGTGATATACGTAGTCTGTGCGCCGATGTATTGGTTTGCTAATAGCAGTGCTTTGCTGTAGCAAAATGTGCGCGTCATTACGATATGTTGACGGCCTCCATGCTGTTTGGTATCCACGTAAAGGCTCCAGTCACTGCGTCGAAAGTTGCACCAGCTGGAAGCTCCGATTGTAGGCTGAGTGTGACGTCGTCGCCGTCCTTATCTGATATTGCCACTGTCAGTGTAACTTTCTCGCCAATCGTCGCATTCAGCGTCGAATTGACAGTGATTACTGGACTACGATTAGCTGAAATATTCCAGACCACGTGTACACTATTTGAATAAAGGCAACAGTTACATCAACAGATCATGGATAAGACGTTTGATATATCATACTGAAAAATTTGAATATTCAGGCAAAGGAATACGCAGGCTTTGTACACCTATATCATATTTTCTAGATTAAAAGTTGTCACACAATAACAAAAGTGTCACACACAACAGTGGAAATCAAGATGACTGTGTATACAGTGGAAACATATTGTAGTTTTGGATACTCTGCGGTACCAATATTGTCACTATGGATTGATGTTACTACAGATTTATGTTACCTAGGGTCTCAGCTTCTTTTGTGTTTTTGGTGTTTGTTTCCAGTGTAGCCTGAGCTGCTTCCTCCTTTCCTGAAACACAAACCATTTTCTTAGTCACATAATATAGTGATTGCACACACGCACGCACACACGCACGCACACACGCACACACGCACACACACGACTTGTGGAGTTGCCCAGCCACAGTACACCTGAAATAGTGTAGCTGGTGGGAATTTAAAAAAACAAGCACTATACGATTATAATTATTGTGGGGTCACAGATGAACCGTTGAAAATTGGGTTTCTAGTTAAAAAATTTGCGTAAGTCAAGCTACATCCACCTGACGGTTTCCCTTGCATAACACAAGCAGCATATCACTAACTGCTCGCAACTAAATCACGTTTGTAGAAGCTTTTATACTCCCATTCTGTATCCAATTCTAAGCTTGTCTCAAAGCAGGATTATAATTACTGCAGAATGTGGCAAATGGAAACTGAGCAACCATGTAAAATATGATGAGAAAGTAGATCAACAATTGCAAATGTGGCAGTTTCATTACTGGAATGCTGTTCTGACCACTACGCCAAATATCATAATGAAATCCTTACCAGTAACAACGTAATCAAAGATGCATTCATTGTTGTCTTTGCATGTGTCCTTTGCCTTCTGTTGCTGTTTGGGAGACATGTTATTGAGAACCTCTTGCAGGAAAAGTGGTTCAAAATCACTTTTGTCGAACGTTTCGAATGTTGCGTCTTTGATGTATGTGAAGATCGAATCGGCCCTCAAAATATGCCCTGCAAAACAACGGCAAATGAAATGAATACGACAGAGCGCAAACAAATCACTACCGTCTTGCACATTCATGGAATGCGATTATTTACTCGATAATCTAATAATATAATTGCTAGTTCTGAACTTCCGGTTTCGTTGTTACAGCTATGTTCCTTCAACTGTTTGTGCAATCACTATATTGCTTCCAGTAGTACTAACTTGTCTTATGCATCACCATTACCAAAACAGCAATTATATACTAACATGTCTGTCCGAACTTAGAGAAAATGTCTCGCTCGCTTGACCCGGTTGCACTCAATGCTGCTTCATCACCGGCCGGTGTTAAGTCGTCACTAGAGTCGCCGTTGAAGACACCCATCAAACCTTGGGTCTGGTTCATGAAGTCAGACGGAGCCCCAACTGTGATGTCAAGCTGTTCAGCCTTTACACCGATGGCTAGTGTGAAACCTGAAAGCCAATAGTGCAAGTCATCGTTATTATCGTTGTCACCAATTGTATTCATAATCGTCATCATTGGTGCCAAACTCTGCTGCCTTGAAACATCTATGCATGTCGTTACGGTGTATAGATCTCCAGACAATAGTCCCGCCTCTTCCTATAGCGAGCCGGTGTATATACATGGTCTGCCCTTGTGTATTAGTTGACCGTAGATGATACATAACTGTTGCATCTGAAGCAGTGCCCAACATAACTCAATCTCCTTTCTTGTATACTCTTTGTAACTGTCTGACTAATCTTGGTATAGTGCTCCATGTTTATGATATGATAGTGAAAATGTTCGAGTTGGAAGAATAACTAAACTCGAATGTTCTTAATAACACAACTATGAAAGTCTCTACAACAGACGGCCTGCTCGCCACGCCATCTAGCGAGCTGAGGAACAACAAATCAGTTCCAGATGAAGAATGGCGGCCTCAGTTGAAATGGATTTTCACAGTTGTGTTGTAAAGTAAACTCGATAAATTTTGATTTATATTGTGATATGTTGCTGCCAGTGAAAATGAAAAGCAATCTGCGAATATTTACAGAATCGATCATGTCCAGGGTTCCTATACCATCGCCATATTATTGGTATTGATGTCTTTGGTTGTAGTCCTGTCCCCGCAACCGACGTAATTGAATTATTCAAAACATATCTGTCATGGTACCCGGCAATTATATTTAAGTTTTATGGGTGGATGTAAGTCACACACATGGTCTTTCTAGCATTACATTTTAATACGATCCTCGAAAGTGGGGATTCCACATAAATGAGATGCTCCTTTGTCAGGGAGATCATTAAAAAGAGATGAATATTGCATCCACAAACACACACAAACATTCCAATTGCAACGTGGGATCTAATGACGCCAGCCGCAAACTCCTGGAGATGATGAATTGGCGAGGTTGCTGTAAGACAATGTACTTATTTGCTTATTTTACATTTTTTGCTGTTGTTTTGCTAAGTGAATATAGCAATGATGAGTATGCCACAAAAAAGGTAGCCAACGTACCAGAGGAAAATGAGACATCAACTGAAGTAGCGGATATGCGTGACACGGAAACTTTGTCATGTGAGACTTCATCGCCATCAGAAACTGCAGTAAACCAAGACGTAACGTCTTTTTCTTCAACGTAGATAATCAGTCCTACAACATGATATAACAACCATGATCACATAAAAAATACAGCCAATATACAGGATCACCGAGTATGTCATATACATTTAATATAAACATATTCTCCTGTGTATTTTTTTTATTAAAAATATCAGTAATTTGTGTTGGTAATATATATTTGTGTTGGAAAATCAGAAATACCAAAATACGTACTTTAAGAACATTGCGTATTGTTAATTCTAACCAGTGTAATCAACGTAAGAACAATTAAACGTTATTTTCTTACCATCTCGAGCCTTGTTCATTTGTACGTGGAACCTGTCCGAGTCTGAATCCTGTGCTGCAAATGCACTGAACACCGTCGCCTGCATCATGTTGCCCTCTTTATCAAGAGCCCGTGCTGTGCGGCCTTGGAGGGTGAAGTTTTTGTTAGTTGTCGCAATGAGCATGTACTCGCCAAGTCCATTGAACGTGTACTCGAGTCCATCCAATGTGCGGATGCGAGGGTCACCAAAGAACCAACCTGCGTAGAAACATTAAAGGTGCTGGTACTATTAAACAAATTCAAATGCTGAAAACAAATGGTGAATGGGGTATGATTTTGGTTTTATCAGACTTTCTTTCAGTTTCACTCAACGCTCCCTTGTCAATTCAATTCATCCTATCTCGTTTTAGACACTTTTCAGAGTCTGTTATGATTCTGGCAGCATGCCTTTGTAGTTTGTAGATGTGCTCTGACGAGTTTGCATTGCCCCCGATTGTGTTGCAATAGCCCACGTATGGCAGAACGTAGCTGTTGTAGAACATCTTCTTTGCTTGGTACAAAAAGCACTTCTTTATTCTGCAGAGAAGTGCGAGGTTCCTGGCAATCGTGTTATCTGTCTTGTGCATGTGAGCGTTCCAGGTGAGGAAATGATCTGATGAAGCTCGAGTAATCTCTCACTTTGAACCACTTGAAGTTTGTTTTCCTTGATGCATATCTCGGGACCAGTTTTATCAAGACGTTGCCACTTTTGTTGAGTCGTGGTGATCATGATTTTCGTTTTTTCTGTATTAATGACCATCATGTTGTTGACACACCACATAGAGATTTCCTGAATATCATTATTAAGGTTCTGTTTGATTTCTTGGACGGTCTTACCCATGGCACTGATGGTGGAATCGTCAGCACACATGTCTACAGTGTTCATCGTTCTCGTGCTCAGGGGCATGCCATTCATGAAGACAATAAAGAACAGTGGTCCAGGCATTGAGTCATGGGGAACTCCTGTTGTGATCTCAGATTGTTTAGACTGTTTGCCCCTGAACTGGACAAACAGTTGGCGTTCCGACAGATACGAAGAGAACCATATACTGCCGCCCAAATTGTTCTTAACAGACAAAGCAAGTTGTGGCTGCAAAATATTCAAATTGTAAACAAACCATCCATTTTGTAAACAGTCGCTATGGACAGTTATTGCTTATTGCTTTGAAGTTGGCTTGTTCCACGGTCCTGACCAAACTGGGATAATGTATACCTGATTAAGTGAAACCCTGCTAATAATTAGGATACGGAGCAGATAACATCCCTTTGACATCAGTTATTTAAACACAAAATATAAACAACTCAAACTTTACTGGAGACATCCAAAATATTCCAAACAGCTCAACTATAATTTACTGTTCAGTTCAATATTTTATAGTATAACGCGAGGATTTCTCAATATATATATATCTATATTAACGCACAACAATTATGTATTACAAGTATGTATTACATTGTGTTCTCATACAGTCCATATGACTGTTTAATGCGCATTACACTTCCCATTCTGGCAGATCTGTTCATTCGAACTTCATTTCTCAAAGATATATTCAGATATGCCGCAATTACTGCATGAATTATGTAACTCAATTTATATCCACAACAATCAGTTACTAATGTACACTTCTGAATGAAGAGGATCAACTTGGAATGAATATAATTGTCCAAGCTTTAACACTTGAGGCTCGATCCCCGGTCTTCGTCAACGACTGCCCAATGTCCTAAACACAATAACGCCCGGCCACACATGTGATGTATAAGCCATCTTCAATGATATGAGCAATAACAATAACTGAATATATAAAATATTATTAGGTAATAAGATACCTGCTATTACTGCACTGTCATTTTACTTGTTCTAAATTTAGCAACAGCATTTATGCTCTGAGGTAGATTATCTGTAAAAGTATCGACTACTCACCAATGCAAGGAGGAACGTAGCTACTGCAGTAGTCAATTGGTCTCGCGGCCAGGTACAAGTAGCAGGTGTCGGAGTAGGAGCAACACCACTTCTTTGGCTCCAGGTCGTACTTCTCATGCATGCTCTTGAAGAATCTTGGATGGTAGGAGAACATATGGCCTGCAGCTCCATCTTCGCTGATTATGAGAGAACCCCATCCATCGTAACAACAGTACTATAACAGAACAAATAACGACACAAAGAGATGTAGTGGAAATCGGAATACTGACATAGCTGCGTGTATGATATTATACTGTCTTAGGGTAATACTCATACAGTATTATCATACTTCAACAATGCTTAATATTACCACAACACACATAATATATTATTAGTCACACATACAATATACAAAATGTTACTCCATTTAGTTAACTTGACATTTACGTACACACAAACTGTACTGATTGTGCCATATGGGAAAACGTCTAAACACATTTATCCGTTTATAATTATTAAAGCAAATAGGTGGTAACACTATTTTTAAATGGCAATACTGATACTGTCACTAATAATTATATATTATATATATTATACGTATTATATATATATTATATATACTATATATTATGGAAATGGTTATTCTAGAAGCTCTATCCCGGCCGACCGATGATATTATATATATTTATCAACGATTGATATGAATTAAATATAGAATCTGATTGACGAACAAGTGTACCTGGGTGGCTTGTGTGATGCGTAGATTTCTTTGATAGTAGCACGTCACTGGTGGCCCCGAAAGTTCACGTTCTCTGTCCCATTTCCATCGCCTGTCAAGTCTAGCGAGTCTTTGATCACAGGGACATGATAACGTAGTTATCATTTGACGAATCAGAGACAACTGGTTCTGGCTGTTGAACCAATCTGCACATTTCTGTTCGTAGTTGATAGTAGATTTGCCAGAAGCCACACGATACAAATACCGTCCTGTCTCACCTGAAAATGTCCAGCCACAGATGTGTACTTAAGGGTAGCCACTATTCGAAAACGCCCATATAACCAATATGCCATATCTCTGTTAATATTGAACATACCAGATTTGGAGCACTGATTAGAAAAATGAATGGTATATGATGTGTGAAATATGGGTACGTTTGGTTGTGTATTACCATGGCACTGAACGTTTCAAGTGAGATGGATTTTCACATCCTTGAAAATTATTCTGAGCTAACAACTGTATGTGTGATCATGCAACTGTCAAGAATCATTAGCTAGAATACTCCTTTGTGCAATAAGGTGGTTTTGGGCAAGGATATCTGACTCCAGTGACTGTTGTTCAGGTTTGAGCATTTTTCAAGACGTCATGAAAAAAGCTCAAACCTAAAGTCCCATTTCACAACAGTCATTGCAGTCAAACTTCCTTGCCCAAAACACCTTATTACACAAAGGAGTAGCTAATTCTAGCTAACGATTCTTGACAACTGCATGATCACACATACAGTTTTTAGCTCAGAATAATTTTCAAAGGTGCATGCCCCTCTATCACACTAGAAATGTTGATTGTCATGGCACGGCACAAGCAAATGAGCCCACATATCATGTACTATTCATTTAACTAATTAGTACTCCAAATTTGGCTAAGATATGTTCAGTACTAACAGAGGTATGGCCTATGGCCGTTTTCGAGTAGTGGCTACCCTTAAATGCAAACACCAGATTAATTACACAAAACAACTGGTGCATGTCATGTACAGTACCTACATACTATGGTTACCATATCTTTATACACCTCTATTAATCACAATATGCTGTGATAATTATATGAACAACTATCTGGTATTAACTCAGTCTCTGGAAATCATGCAAGCAACCAGTCACTGTAAACTAGTGCCTACATAAAGTGTCTGACTCATACACATATAATATACAGCTGGCTAGTGGTTTAAAATGCATTACTGTTTCAGCATTGATGCATATAATTTTGATCAATACTCTACTGGTTTAATAGCTTTATATTTGTACTCTCCACCATGCAGCTCCATTCTAGTTGAAAAACAAATAATCGGTTGTCCCGTCTGCAACAAAGTGGGACACTTCTACTATTACGTTATAAGTAGTTATGTATTTAATTAATTTATAGGGCTTTTCCAGAAATTATCGTAGCCCCCCGGGGAGGCATTTTTCTGCCCCCACCACCCTCAAGCAATCATTTTCCCCTCCCCCAATGAAGAGTTGCAAATTACCCCTCCCCACCGTACTTCTTTCTAACGTCCGTTCACTTCATTCAAAAATGGACGAGTTACAAGCAAACGTGAACTATATACAGACAGGCCTATCTAGCTGCTTTTACTGAGACTTGGCTTGATGATCATGTGCAAGACAGTGATTTATTTATCGATGGGTTTGGAACACCCATTAGCGACGGCAAAACCATTACGATACGCTGTCATCGACATCACCTACACTGTAGTCTACTCAACTCTAGTATATAAGCCTATCCCTGTATTATAGCCTGATAGAATGATAGACGGGGGGGGGGGGGTAGCGACACCAAAACCATTACATTACGCTGTCATCGACATCGCCTAGACTCTAGTGACTGTACGATAGGCTTTAAATGATACACTAAACTCCTCAATAAATACACTAACTTAGTCTTAGTACAGTCAGTTGGCCTAACACTACAAGTACAACACTCACTAATTTTTTGCATTACACGTTTCTTTTTGGTTGGCAGTGGCGTCGTTTCGCTGTCAGCCATCATTTCGTGCCGCGTGACTTCGTTTTGTTTGATCGCGGAAATGCCAATTTGTCATAACGCTGTTTCCTATTGGTTAGATTACGACCAGACACAGCGAATGAAAAACCATGTCACAACATGCTGCATACATATGCTGCCACCTGTTGAATACAGTGGAAGCTAAATTTTAGTGATTGGCAAACATGGTGACAGTCCGTAATATTTTCATCCCTCGCCGTAATACCGTAATTTGAGGTGACTTTCCGGAATGATTCCAGACAATCCGGAATGGTAGGCAGGTCTGCTATTGGATCAGCTGACCACAACTGTGTACTACTAGCCCCCGTGTACAAGACTTAAGCGGGTGGTGAAAACCAAGACTGCTGATAGTATTGTTACGTTACAGGGCTGCTTTAACTGCACAGGGTGGCACATGTTCTATGACACGTGTGAAAATCTGAATGAACTTGTCAAAGTTATTTCATCAAGTATAAATTTCTGTGCAAAAATGTATTGACTGATTAGTCTGATATGGGAGATATTTTCAGTTTTGGCGTTTATTGATAATTATTGGCACAGAACTGAGCTTCCGTGGTTGTATTGGTACTGATTACTAAACACATACATTCATAATAAGTCAAATTGCAAACCGCTGTTAACCAGCCAAGTCAGCGATTACTTAACCCGTATTATCGCCCAAAATAAATCCCTATATGGGCTATAAGATGGTATTATTCATCTGCCAAAGGTATTTAAAAACTTAATTCTAATTGTTTACTTCATTTGCATTCTCTACAATGTAAATTGTAGTAATTTACCTTTCAACAACTCAATCATAGACATAGAACATACCGATACGCCTTCAGTTCAGTGTTCAGAGGAAAGCCATTTGCCTTGGCCTTGGGCCTGGCTTTCCCACATGGCACATCTGAAAAGCCCCACATCACATGGACGCCATGCTTCTTCTTCTGTTTTACATACAATTCCCGCCTATTCATGAGCCACAATCCACAGCAAAGTATTTGAATAAGGAAGCATAATAGTCACTCGCCCAAAGCCCTCTGTTAGTCTGGTGTGAACGTAATTACACTGTACACCGCACGTTACCAGTTAAAAATAAAAATGCCGTGTTGTGGCGCCATCTACCGAATCATACCTTCGGTATTCGGTAGATGGCGCCACAACAGAGTGACTGTGGCTTTGTCGACGGTCTTTTCGATAAAAAAAACACTTTTAAGTCGTCACATCGGGGATTTTATTGTAATATATGTCAAGGGGTATGCACCTTTCTTTTGTTTCCTCTTGTACACCCAAGCACCCGAAAACATTTAATTACAGGTAGCACAACTACCCAAAAAACATGATTTTCTCTAACTACCAACCACCCACAGGTAAACTATTTTAGCTAGAACTAACTATCCTGAGGCAAACAAAAAGGTGCCGCCCCGGGGGGTACAATAATTTCTGGAATAACCCTAAGTAATATTAAGCACAACATACAAAGGAAGTAAACAAAGGAACATTTGTGAACAACTGTGGAATTAAGGAACAAGCCACTAACAAAACATATGCCTTTGTTTTTGTATTTGTTTTATAAACATGTATGTTATTATTGTCTTCTATGTGTATTCCTAAGGGGATGTTAAATAAGTAGTGCAATTAAAAAATATTGCCAAACAAGTATTGCCCCGTTGCAAACAAGTTGAACTGTGTTTAATCTAAATGAATGTGATTGTCATAATTATTCTTCACTTTTGTTTCGTAAACGCTGAAATTATGGAAATGTGATTTATCAGATAACACATTCCATGTATCATCTAATCAAAATGGTCACAAATATTTATCATTCTTCACACCACGAATACAACACAATCACTCACTACCAACATCTCACAAACGTATCCAATATATATGAAACATAAGAACTATTAGAACACGGTGACGCTTTCCAATAATACATGTAGTAGCTAGAACCACTGCAGTGTACTCTACATAGCAAACCAAATGGCTCTTAGGTTAGTCAGCATGGCAAATAACTGTGTTTTGAGCACACAAACTAAACAACAACAACAAAATGATGAAGAACGCAACATCTTAAATTTAACTGACAGGCAATACATAGTTGGATACAGTGAAGGAGTTTATTTTATGAGACCAACCTTAGTTTATACTCAATTCAATCAACTCACCAGTGCTCCCGTCGTGTTCAGCCATTCTGAACGAGACTGGTTTTCCTGACACACCAAGTGCCTCCGAGTTGTGTTTTCCATATTGGGTTACATAGTACCCAATCATGCTAGCTCGGGTCGTGAACTTTGTGTCCCACCCGGTCTTTTCGTACGAGAAAATGACAAATGTCGACCAGCGAATGGCATCGTAGATGATAACAAGTTGGAAGGTGTTTGACTGAAAACAAATGGTATTATGTCACCGTTTTGGGGCGAGTGAGAGTACGAGACCAAAAGAAACCACACAACGCTGACGTGAGTTGTATACAAGAAATCATCCTAGTTATTTCGCAATGGTTCTTTAATTACATTAACTATGCTACATAGTTTAAAAGACGCATGCACACTGTCTTGTTTTTCTTTCGTATTTTGTCACTGTCATCAACATTGCTGTGATCATGATTACGGTTTGATGTCAACACTATCATCATTAATGTAATTGTCAGTTTAAATGTAACAATTAAAATATTATATTTCAAAGAAGAACAAAAAAGGGCAAGATGTTTATTTGACCCCATACTAAATTACACAGTGTACAGTCTACAAGTATACATATTACTATATTGTATACTTCGACTATGATTAAACTTATAACTAATTAAAACAATACAGTAAAACAAGGAACAATGAATAGGGGTCAGTGACTCCTATTAAGACACATATTAAGACGTATTAAACATGTTTATTAGCACAGTGTTTAGTAATACTTTACCTTGTCATTTACCGGGCGGTAGGACGCACGAGGTAACTGATCTGCCCACGTGATCACCATTACCCAGGAAGGATCTACATCCGAGAGTCCTCCAAACTTCCTCACGTCTTCAGCAGCCAGCGTCATAGCATGTCTCGCCCTCGCCTTGTTGTCGTCAGACACATCTTTGGTAGCTCCGTCGTACACATGATAGAACACTTCACCCTTAGTTGCGTCGCAGTCTGTCCACATTGGGGCAAACATAGCAAATCCTGAATTTTCTACGGCTTTTTTCTTTGAGGCACTCAACATATGTTCAAACTTAGCTGGCATTCTGCTTTCGTACGATGCACCCAATGTGATAAAGCCATTGGTGTAGATCTGAAAAAGACAATTTTATTGCACGGGCTTTGGCTTTATTTTCTAACGATTCTGCGGTTAAAGTTGCAGCTTGCAACTTGACTTCATAGCCGTTCACGTGCTATTCCACAAAAGGGGCATTGCCACCACTTGTTATAGTGATGCATGCGAATCTTACGACAGGAGCAGCACATTAAATTGAATTTGTGAATATAAGTTTTGCGTCTCTGCACTTGCAACCAGTGATTGCTGACGGCCTTTGACATTCAATTTTATATGCGCTTTCATACTGAATGCATTAAGATTTTCTTTTACACACACAATTCCCACCCTCCCTCCCCTTTAACAATGGGTGACTTTTAGCAGGGCGAAGTGACCCCCACACATGTGGTGAAGGCGGAGTGACCCCCACACATGTGGTGAATAGTGTATATATTGGTGGAGTGACCCACACACATATGATGAATTGTACTTAGTAGACAGCAGTGCTTAGCAGTCAGAGGCCGGCATGCTTGCTGTCATTGTCACAATGGATGTGTATGTAACAATTTATAACAATATATAGTCAATAAAATTGCATGTCATTAATTTGGCCTAATTCAATCAATACCTGACTTGCGTTGTTCCTTCTGCATAAATGACATATTGTGATATCGCAATATATCACACACATGCACGGACGCAGGCACGCCCGCACACATACACACACAGACACATGCGCAAATTATGACAAAAACCAAGACTACGGCAGTCTTGGTTTTTGTCATAATGTGATAACGTAGTACACAGAACAGCAGTGAGAAACAAACTATTGTCTCACTACCTTGATAGTCCTGAAGTTGGAATCAAACACCTGAAGAAGAGGTGTTTTAATGAAGCCACTGGAACAAAACCTTTTACACACACTGTAACTACACATGTCAGATACATCTTAGTTAGTACGTTGAGGTCATTCCATTTGACCAAAGGTGAAATAAAGCATGAAGAGGAAGACTAAAGCTGAGATGGAATGAAAGTATGAAACGGGACCGTCGGAGGGCAGTTATGAACAGCCAAGGATGGAAGATCATTGCGGACAACAGGGACAGATGGAGGGCCATAACGAGAGTAGCAGAAGACGTTAAATGAGTGATATGAACCCCAACCCCACAAGGGAAAAAAGAAGAAGAAATAAAGCACTTTGCCTGACCACACATTACCACACCAGCCAATTATCTATTAGGTGGTTTCCCACGAGGTCTCCGTTCAATTAATAGGCTTGTAATCACACAACTATTTGTTGTTCAAAAGACCAGTACACATACAGAAAATGACATATTGTGATATCGCAATATACCACACACATGCACGGACGCAGGCACGCCTGCACACATACACACACAAACACATGCGCAAATTATGACAAAAACCAAGACTAAGGCAGTCTTGGTTTTTGTCATAATGTGATAACGTAGTACACAGAACAGCAGTGAGAAACAAAATACTGTCTCACTACCTTGATAGTCTTGAAGTTGGAATCAAACACCTGAAGAAGAGGTGTTTTAATGAAGCCACTGGAACAAAACCCATGTGTATGGTCACACGATTTGTCATCGTCATCCTTGAGTTTATTGTCTTCATGTGCTGTGCCATATTGGTAGAGTCGACCCCGTATCACTGTAACACAATCACGATAACTATTGTGACATGTAATGGCAATAATATAATTAGAACCTTTGTCATGTCTAAATCCTCAGTAACCGGAACAACAACATCGGGATATAATGTTGTAGTTACTAACTAATATGTTGAGATACAGTCGTACCAATCAAAATACGGTTATACATTAATGATGTTTAGTAAGCTTGGATTCATGAGGCAAAACTAATAAAACATCTTAACGTATCAAACATATTCTAGGGAACGTATTCAGACTTCATGTATTTGTTTCAAGATACACAACACATCTACAATGTGTATAATTAAACTAGAAAAACTTTGTAACAAATGTTTTTGGACAATTTGTCAAACCATAATAATATTATGTGTGTGTGTGTGTGTGTGTGTGTGTGTGTGTGTGTGTGTGTGTGTGTGTGTGTGTGTGTGTGTGTGTGTGTGTGTGTGTGTGTGTGTGTGTGTGCGTGTCTGTGTTTGTGTGTGTGTGTGCATCTTACACAAATCATAGCTTGAAAATTATTTGATTAAACAAACTTTTTTCAATTTTCATGACAGCAGTAGACGAGAAGCCCAGTGCTTTTATTGATGTAAAATGGGCCAAAGTGTTTGACTCCATGGACTGGAAAAACCATCTTCCGACATCACAAAAATGAGTTGCTTCCGGAGAGTGGTGAATTTTCTGCAAAATCACCCCCTTCAAGCGGGCAAAAAAGTACATTCATTTAAGGGTAAGACGCCAAGGCTAAAACAGTTTCAAAAGTTCCTGTGTGTTCTCCGAGTACGGAATAACTAATGGCAGCCACTCTCCGGCATCAACCCCCAAAGACTAACAAAAACCTAGACACAGAAATCTAGCAGATTTTGTTGCCCGTTAGATGGCACCACTGTATATCTACATTTTATAGAACAGCTGTGGCAATACTATAATGATATTCCGCGCTTACCAACTGATCTCGACCTAGCTCTTTAATGCTGATAAATGATGCCCTTGCTCCATGTATGGGTGTAGGTCCCGAGCTAGCTCAAACTAAAAGTGCAAATGAAAATGGGTGCCCAACCGGGTTAACCCATGCAACTGTGTGGACGTGTGTGTGTGCGTGCGTGCTTGTGCATGCAAGCGTTAGTGCGTAATTGGGTGCGGGTGTGGTTTAATAAGTTTGCAAAATTCCATAATGCATAAAGCATTTAATTACGTATAGTTGGGCGGTAACTTGTTTGTCACCTCGTCATCATATCAACACTAATGAGCGGGGCCAATATTAAAGCCAACTGAAACTAATATGAGAACCGGGTAACGAGGGGGTGATGTCTTGGCAACTATGTTAAGTCACTTGAATCTGTTCAGCAACATTGTCCAACCTAGATTGTTTTATAATTCCACGTTAAATAATTACGTACGTTTTAAGTTAGTGGCATTCTTTACATATATATATATATATATATATATATATATATGTATGTAAATATATATATATATATATATACAAGTATCCCATTTATACACAAGCAAGAACGCACACAACACAAACACACAAGCGGCAGCTATTGGCTAAAGTTTTGCTGGCAATTTTTAATGGCTAAAAGGCGAAAATCCAACATCACGTCTTGGTGGTGGAGGGTTGTGTCTTGAACCAATACAAAACACATTGCTTTGTTTGACTTTTCAAACTGATCAGACCACCCCTGCGTGAATGCTTTACGACATGAGTAGTGGTAAGCGGTTCGCCATCCCCGGAAGTGACCTAAGATCAAAGGCTTTTGAGTTTTTTATAAGTAGAATTCCTACGTTTTTTAGCAGTATGATTATAGCAACGTCAAAAGTGATTGATGAGGGTCATGAGAAAGAGGGTGTCGCCATCTACTGAATAAAGAGGAAATAAATAGGGTGAATGACGACCTCTAGTAACTAATCAGGTAATAATTAGGATCAACCTCTAGTGACTAATCAGGTACTAATTAGGGTGGTTATGAGTAGCGCATTCACTAGAGGGTAGCACTAGCTAGCAATAGCTAAAAGGTTATGTATACCCCTAGTGACTGAAAAGCGTCGATGGTGGTGCATATAGGCGATTGTGACGGTGTCGGCGCACCAGATGTCGCTATGGACGGAAAGTGGAAGCACCCTTTTACGTGTATAGTGTCCGGCCCTACGGGGTGTGGGAAGACTACTTTCGTTGTACGCCTGTTAAAGTTTGCTTCGTGTATGATTTCGCCGCCACCGGAGAAAATTCTGTGGTGTTACGGCCAGTGGCAGACCGCTTACGACTCTATGGCCGGCGTGGAATTTGTAGACGGTTTGCCGGATCCGTCGCTTCTGGACGCCAAAACGAGGACGCTTCTAGTGCTCGATGACCTTATGTCGGAGACCGATAGTAGCATCACGACTTTGTTTACTAAAAAAAGTCACCACTGCAACGCGTCCGTCGTACAGCTTTTGCAGAATCTCTTTCCGAAAGGGAAAGAAAATCGCACAATCAGTTTAAACGCGCAGTATATGGTCCTCTTCAAGAGCCCCCGGGACGCGGGGCAAGTAGGTCACCTGGCGAAGCAGATGTATCCGGGCAGTGTCAACTACATGGTGGAGGCGAACAAGGATGCCACGTCGGCCGCCTACGGTTACCTCCTGGTGGATCTGAAACAGGAAACGCCGGAAACCATGCGCCTGCGTACGGAAATTTTCCCCGACGACCCCGTTCAGTACGTCTATGTGCCGACGAGACTATAAAAAAGGCGGGGCGCGCCGCGGCCGCCGTCATTCGACAGGATGACAGAGCGCGTGAAGAGGCACATCCTTGCCCTGCAGCTGTTGCGCCGCTACAAGGGGAATACGAATCTGAGAAAGGCGGTAATCACTCACGCGGACGCCGACCTCATCTGCAGTCTGGCCGACTGCGCGTATAACATCCTGCGAGGGAACGTGAAATTGACGCCTAACAACCGAAAAGTGCTGACAAAGTTCAGGAACAATTTGCGCAAGTTAGCGTCGAAAAAAGTACCCATCAAACGGAAGAGGGCCGTCCTGCAGACGGGTTCGGGCGCGTTTCTGACGGCGCTGCTGGCGCCGTTGGCGAGCACCTTTCTGCCCCTCCTCAGGCAGGCTTTCGGTTGATGCAGCACGCGAAGAAGATGGCGCTGGTAGACCCCCGGTTGGTGGAGCGTCTACTGCCGTTACTATCGCAACCGACCACGACCACGTCGCGTGTGATGAGTAGCCTGGACGGCGATATGAAAGCCGTTCTCGAGCGTGCCGATTTATCCGAAGGCGAAAAGGTGGTGGCGTACAATCAACTGCTGAGTCGTTACAACGCCATGGAGGCGTCTCGCGCGCAGCAGCCGATGCGCGTGTCCGTAGTGAAGAACGAGTCGTCGTCCGATCAGCCGCCGCCGCCTACGTCCGATCAATTGCCGGGGGAGATGGAGAGCGAGGCCGTGAAGAGCGTACCGAAAGTGCTGAAAGAAAAGGCCCGCCTCCTGTTGGCCCGACTGAAGGCCGACCCGCTGATTCGCTGGAACGATCGAGCGGAGCTCGTGTACGACGGTACGCCTATCGCCGGAAGTAATATGGTAGATCTCGTGAACGATCTCATGCGAACGCGTAAGAGGGCCCCCGCGCCGGTTGGCTGGGAAGCGTTCGGCGACTATATAAGGCGGCTGAACGTCCCTATGGAATTCGTCGGCAACCCCCAGCGTCGGGCGTATATACAGCGCGAGCAGAAGCGAAAGGGGAGCACTCGGTCCGTCGAGCACGAGCAGAAGCGAAAGGGGCGCACGCGGTCCGTTGAGCGTACGCCGTGGTCCAGCTTTTAGCGTGCCCCGTAGAGGATGCCGCCCGTCCGAAGATCAGTACTCGTTGTCGTCGTAGCAGTCGTAATTGCGGCGGTCATCGTCGCCGTCCTCTTGTTCGCCGTATCGTCGTCGTCGCCGCCGCGCGCCCCATGGTGTCCCGGCGGACTCGTGGTGCGCAACGAGACGGCCGGCGGACTCGTGGTGCGCAACGAGAGCGCCAACAACGCGACGGCCTACTGAAGCGCGCCTACTTCGACCCGAAACGGGCAGGCAGTTATGGCGGCGTCGATGCGTTGCGCCGGTCGGCCGCGGTGCCCAAGCCGGCCGTCGGGCGGTGGCTGGCGGCGCAGGACGCCTATACGCTTCACAAGCCGGTTAGGCGCCGATTTAAGCGACGTCGCGTTATCGTGGGCGGCCGAAATCAGCAGTGGCAAGCCGATCTCGTCGACGTGGCTAAACTGAAAAAGCACAACGACGGCATAGCGTTCCTACTGACGGTCATCGACGTCTTCTCGAAGCGGGCGTCGTGCGTTCCGTTGAAGCGCAAATCCGGTCCGGCGCTCGTCGCGGCCTTCGAGGGGCTGCTGGCATCGCCGGCGCCACCGCACGTCCTGCAGACCGACAAGGGGACGGAGTTTCTGAACAGGCCCCTTCAGACGCTTTTGAAGGCGCGCGGCGTCCACCATTTCGTGACGCACAACGAGGAGACGAAGGCGAGCGTCGTGGAGCGATTCAATCGTACGCTGAAGACGCGCATGTGGCGGTACTTCACGAAGCATCAGACGCTGAGGTTCGTGGAGCCGTTGCAGGACTTCGTGCGGTCGTACAACAACGCCTATCATCGAAGCATCGGTAGGACGCCGGCGAGCGTCGACGCGTCGAATCAGGAGAGCGTGTGGCAGCGTCTGTACGGTGGCGGAGGGTGTCAAAAAACAAAAGCAAGCCGAAACTGCGAGCGGGGGATCGCGTACGCATCAGCAAGGCGAAGGGCGTCTTCAAGAAGGGGTACATGCCTAACTGGAGCGAAGAGCTCTTCACCGTCGTAGATTTGCACCCGACCGACCCTCCTGTTTACCGACTGATGGACGACGCCGGCGCGATACTGGACGGCACCTTCTATGGGCTGGAGCTACAAAAAGTGATCGTTGCGAAGGACAAACTATATCGGGTGGAAGCCGTTCTACAGAGACGTCGTCGACGACGCGGTAAGGGCGAAGAGGTGCTCGTCAAATGGTTCGGCTATCCGGCCTCGTTCAATAGCTGGATCGACGCCAAGGAGCTCGTGGATTATAAGGGCTGATGACGACGACGCGTTGGATGCGCCACGCGGGGTGCTGGCGTCTGCACGAGGCGGGGCTGTGCAACGGCTTTTCGTTTTTTTTTGTAAGGGGACCGTGCTGTATTAGTAGACTGCCGAGGCGAAGGGGGCCGCTCCATCAACACCACCGTCGCCCCCACGCCCGTCGACGAACTCGCTCTATGGTGTGCCTGCGCGGATAAAGGAACGACGCCGTAGCGTCGGACGGCAGTAGCGCGATGTGTACGGACGAGACGACAGCAGCAGCAGCAGTAGCAGCCAATGCAGAAGCCGCCCACCGCCGTCGACTCAGGCGCATTTGTCGCTACACCCGCCGACGACTCATGCGTCTCTGTGGGTGCGCCCGATGCCGTCGACGCCTCCTCCGTCACGAGCGTTCCTTGGCGTCTCTGCGGCAACGAATGCCCTAAGGCCGAGATCGTCTTCCTGTGCCAGATCGTCGTCCTGTACACGGTGATCGTCGTCAGTATATACAATCTAACGCGCGGCACGGGCGACTCCAATCTGTGGACGGCGCTGCTGAGTAGTTGCCTCGGCTACCTACTGCCGAGTCCGTCTATGAGGAGGCGCGATGGCGTCGACGTCTGACTTTTACGTCACGTTGCCGAGCAACGCGTCTATGAAGGCGCACCCCAAAAACACGTTGACGCACTACACGACGAATTTGCCGCAGCGCGTCGACCTGTTGGGCGAGTGGGAATGCGGGCTGGTGTCGCTACAGTATACGCATAGCTGGTACAATGTGAGGCCGGTGGACACCTACTTCTTCGTGGCGTGCGAGAGGGGGGAGGTGGGCTTTTTCACCACCGAGGACGGGGGAAAAATTGCCCGGCAGGCCAACATTCCGCACGGCTTTTACAGCAACGCCAAAAAGCTGGTGCGCAAAATCAACGAGGCGTTGACGAAACTGAGCACCGACACGGTCAAGGTGCGAATAGTGTACAGCGCCATCACTAATCGGATGACGTTGCTTCTATCGCCGGGCGTCGAAATTAACATGCCGCGGGACGGGCGCCTGAAACAGATACTAGGCTTCGAGTCGGACTATATCGCGAGTTACGGGACGCCCGCGGACGGCAGCGACCTGCCCCCGGGGTACCTGTTCGAGTGCGAGGCGGACCACCCGGTGGACCTGAGCGGCGGCGTCGACACCCTGTTCGTGTACACGGACATCGTGGAGACGCGCATCGTCGGCGACGTATTTGCCCCCCTCATTCGAGCCGTCCCCGTCCACGGTTCGAACGGCAGCATCGTATCGAACATCTTCGACCGCGTCCAATACGCGCCGCTCCTGCGGCGCCAATTCGATTCGATTGAGATAGATATAAGAGACGACCTCGGTCAGTCGATACCATTTGAGAACGGAAAAGTCGTGACGACGCTTCACGTCCGACGCCGCAAGTCGAAACTGTTCTGACGATGACGCGAAACGTGTACGAGGACTACTACACGCGGCAGGTCGGCGGTGGCCTGCCGGTGTTCGTAGGCGCCCGAGCGCAGCGAGGTCACGGACTGGGTAATCTCTTTGGCAGCCTGTTTCGAAGTGCCATGCCGCTTATCAAGAGAGGGGCCATGGCGCTGGGTAAGCGCGCGCTCAAGACGGGCGTGCGCGTGGCGCAGGACGTCGTCGCCGGCGGCAATCTGAAGCAGGCGGTGAAGAGGCGTGCGAGGGAGGCGGGCGCCGACCTTCTCGACGGGCTGCTGAATGCCCCGCCGCCGAAAAAGCGACGACGACGCATAAAGCCGCCCGGCAAGCCGGCGACGGCCAGCAAGAAGAGGCGCCGTCGAAAGAGGCCGAGCGACGACGTATTTCCCGCGTAGTAGTAGTAGTAGTAGTAGTAGCTACATAAGACCGACCGGCAAGGCGGCACCGGACAGTAAGGGGAGGCGCCGTCGAACGAAGCAGACGTAGTAGGATGGCGTTCGTGCATCGGCAGTCGTGCGAGGGCGTAAAGTCCGAACTGGACCTGTTCAGTGTGCCGACGACGCAGACGAGCATCGAGAGCGGCCAGTGGATCGATCACCAGCCGCTGACGGCCCTCGACGCTGGCGGCCCCCTCGAGTTTCTCATTCCGGGATCCGGAGACGACTATCTGGACCTGTCATCCGTTAGACTGTACGTGCGCGCCAAGGTGGTGAAGGGGGACGATACCGCGCTCGCGAACGACAGCGTCGTGGCGCCCGTCAACAATTTCCTGCATTCGATGTTCAGTCAGGTCGACGTGACGCTGAACGGCACGCTCGTGACGTCGTCGTCGAATACGTACCCGTTTCGGGCCTACATCGAGACACTGCTCAGTTACGGACCCGACGCCAAAAAGTCGCAGCTCGAGGCCGACCTGTGGTGCAAGGACACCGCCGGGCGCATGGAGGCAACCAACAACAACAACGGCGGGTTCGCGCATCGGCACGATTTCGTACACGAAAGCCGCGAGTTCGACATGATAGGGCGCCTGCACGTCGACGTGCTCATGCAGAACCGGTGCCTGGTGAACGGCGTCGACCTGAAGATGCGACTGGTGCGCAGCAAGGAAGCCTTCGCGCTCATGGGCGACGTCGCCAATCCGGGGTTCAAAATCGTTCTGCTGGAGGCCTACCTGCAGGCGCGCAAGATCAAGTTGAATCCGGCCGTCCAGCTCGGTCACATCAAGGCGCTGACGCACGGGACGGCCAAGTATCCGATGCGCCGCGTCGACTGCAAGGTGTTCTCGATACCGCAGGGTACCGCGTCGCACACGCACGAGAACGTCTATCTGGGGACGCTCCCGCGACGCGTGTTCATGTGCCTGATCGACAACGACGCCTACAACGGGGCCTACGATAAAAACCCGTTCAACGCGAAGCACAACGACATAAACTTCTTCGCCCTCTACGTCGACGGACGCCAGGTGCCGAGCAAGCCGCTGCAGCCGGACTTCGCGCATCGGCGCTACATCCGAAGCTATATGAACCTGTTCGCCGCGACGGGGAAGGCGTACGAGGACGAGGGGTTCGATGTGACGCGCGGCGAGTTCGGCAGCGGCTACACCATATTCGGCTTCGACCTGTCGCCCGACTGCTGCGACGGCGAACACTTCAACGTCGTGCGTACGGGGAACCTGCGCGCCGAGCTCCACTTTGTGCACGCGCTCGCCCGGACGGTGAACGTCGTCGTGTACGGGGAGTTCGAGACGGTGCTCGAAATCGACAAGAACCGGAACGTCGTGTACGACTTCTGAGATGGACACGTTTCAGCTGATGCGTCGCCTGGCGATCGACGCGTACACTAAAAACATCGTCGTCGGCGTCGTGCCCAAAGACGAGCTGCCGGGGCGGCGGCTCACCGCCTACCCGACGGCGTTCGTGTGCAACACCGACGACGGCGACGAACCGGGCGAGCACTGGGTGGCCGTCTACGTGGGAGCCGACCGGCGAGGCGAGTACTTCGATTCGTACGGCCGTCCGCTGCTGCACGCCGACTTCCGCGCCTTCCTGAACCGCAACTGCGACTCGTGGACGCACAACGACAAGCGACTGCAGAGCGGCGTATCTAACGTGTGCGGACAATATTGCATCACCTACCTGCTCTTACGGTGCCGCGGAATGCCGCTAAGCGGCTTCCAGTGCCTGTTCGGCCCCGATAGGGTGGCCAACGACTGTCTCGTATTCGACTGGCTAAAGCCTCATTGAACGCTGCCTATTAACGCTTGTTGTTATTATTAGACGACCGAGAATCCGAACCGACTTTGTCGGACCCGCCGGTCGCGGGCTCCTCGCCGCACTAGGCAGGCAAGACCGAAGTAGTGAGGTTGTATTGTTGCGCTATCGCTTGCTATTACCGAAGTTAAATAAAACGCTGAAAACTGTACCGAGTGTTCGCATTTTTATTCGCATACATACATACATACATAGACCCCTAGGTAGGGGTCCCTACCCCTAGGCAGGTCCCTACCCCTAGGGGGTAGGGAGGGAGGTCCCTCGTTATACGAGTATCGCTGCCGTGGTGACGCCGTCGTCGAGCACGCGCCGTTTGGCGTAGAAGTAGCTCAGCGCCGCGCGCTCCTGAACGTACGTCAGCACGGACGACTCCTTCACTTGGAAGCCGCGGTTCCGGCCGCCGCCGCTCCTTTGGTGGCGCAGCACGTCGAGGAAGGCGTCCTTGTCGACGTCGTTCTGACGCTTGCTCAGCCCCTTCGTACTGTACTTGTCGCCGTCGGCGCCGCCGAAACAGTAGTACGTCTTGCTGCAGAGCGCGACGATTCCGCGGCCGGACCATTCCTCTTTGAAGAGCCCCGGCGTTCGCTTGTCGTGCCGGCGCCGACGCGCGCAACACTCGGCGGGCGCGTCCCACGCTCGGCCGGCGAGCCGGCACCGCAAGTACGCCTCCGCGTGCGCGTCGCAGTGTTCCGACGGGAACCACTCGCCGCGGTGTCGAAAGTAGTGTTCGCGCTTGGCCGCCGCCACGAGCTCGTCGAGTCGGCGCCCCGCGAGGCTCAAATACGCCGAGTCCGTGTCCATCGCGCAGTACTGGAACAGGGGGCGCGGAATGTAGGCGGCGATGAAGTCGTAATAAAACTCCAGCATGCGCAGTTTGGCGTACTGTAGTACGAAGTAGCCGATCTGGTTGGGCAGCGCGTACCGGACGGTTCGCTTGTTCAGTGCCACCTCGTAGAGACCGTCGGGGACGACGACGTCGAGCTGACGGAAGCGACGATTATTGATCAGCGTCGAGGCGCCGGCGGCCGTGCAGAACTTGATGTTGCGGTGCAGGTCGACGCGCGTGATCGTTTTCCCGTATGAACTGTTGCCGAGCAGTTTAAACGTGTCGGCGATGATGGCCTTGTCGGGGTCGTCGTCGCCCGCGCGTCGCGCGGCGGAGACCGTGTCGCCGAAGTGGCGAAATCACGCGACCGGCTCGTACTCGACGATCTGGTAGACGCGCTCGACGACGAGTCCGTGCCGCAGATACCACCGCAGTAGCGGCGTCGCGAGTAGAATCTTGACACCGAAGAAGCTCCCCACGAGCGTGCGCTGAGGCCGGACGAGGAGGTCGTGCGTTTCGGCGTAGCGACACATGAACGGGCTGAGATCGTCGCGCTCGATGTAGGCGTTCTTGAAGATCGGCTGCATCTCGGCGAAGGTGTCGCGCAGCGCCGCCGGCACGGCGATGTCGCACTCGACGAGGCCGAACAGCGTGCCGTCGAGCACGGCCTTCAGGATCGTCGACCGCGTCACGGCGCCGTCGCCGGTCCAGCTCCGCGGTGGCGGCGGCGGCGGCGGTCGCGTCGCGCGCCACTGGCACTCCCACATCTCGACGACGGCGACGAAGCGGCGAAGGTAGGCCGTGACGGCGGCCGTCTCGGCGTACAGTTGGCTCATCGGCTTACCGTTCACCGCGTTCGTCTCCCTCCCCGTGCACGGACAGCCGTGGAAGAAGCACCCTTGGAACTGGTACGCCGTCCGCGTCGCGCCACACCAGCCGTCGACCCGGTACTTGCCGACGCGCTTCTCGCGCCCGTTGAGCTGGTGACGTATGTGGGCCCCCGTCCGGCCCGCCTCCCACGTCAGCCACTCGACGGCCAGGCGGCCGTAGCGGTGTACGCGCTCCGGCCGAAAGGCGGTGTCCGCGCGCCGGCGCGTGTACCACCCCGTCGGCATCTCCTGCGTGATCGCCCATAGGTAGAGGCCGTTTGCGTCGAAGCCCACAATAGAGCGACAGGGGCGCGCCGACTCGCCGTACTCCTCGCGCCGAAGGGCGGTCACGCCGGCCTCGTGATAGCGCGCGAAAATGATCGAGGGACCGCCGACGATCTGCGACTGTAGGAGCCGGTGCAGGTCCTTGTTCGACTCGTTGAAGAGCGTGAAGTGGAGCGACGACGGTAGATCGTTGAACAGATACAGCAGCGTCAGCCCCGGCACGCTGATGGCGTCCTTGAACATGTCGATGCGGCGCTGGCGATAGAAGGCGAACTGCTTGTCAACAGCCTGCAGGAACGGCACCACGTCCCTATTGTTATACCACACGAGGTAGTCCCGCAGCTTCGTCATCCCCTCGTCGCGCCATACCCGCGCGCAACCCTCGTAGTCGGCGGCCGAGATGCCTTCACGCTTCAGGCGGCTGTAGAAGGCCTCGCGCGGTGGCAGCTGGGTCTCGGCCAGTTTACGCGGATCGTCGAGGTACTCGTAGGGGAAGTGCCCCTTCGTCGCCTCGCAGCCGTAGGCCTTCAGAAACCGGTCGTAGCTGACGCCGGGGGCCAGGTAGTTGGTGATGTCCAGGAACTTGAGCGTCGCCGTCGTCAGGCACATGAAGTTGTTCTGACGCTTGATCGTGAACGCCGACGAGATGTCCTGCGCGGCGCCGGTCATGAACAGGGGCGTCAGATATTTCTTAACGACGTTCAAGTCGTACTTCCCCGAATTGAAGCCGAGGACGGGGAGGCGGCGCAGGTGCTGCCACAGACGGTCGCCGAGCGCCGTGTACGGGCTCTTATCGTGCGCCGCCTCCGCCACCGTTGCGTGCGCCCGCCATTCGGCGTCGAGCGCGTCGATCGCCTCGAAGGTCGCGTCGAACGACGGCCGCAGTGCCGCGCACGCCGCCTCGCTCATGGCCTCCAGGGCGTCGATCAGGCGCTTCGCGAGGTCGCCCGAATCGCCGGACGTCACGAAGCAGCGCGCCGACTCGTGTCCGGGGACGTTCGAGGCGACGCTCACGCTGAGTAGCTCGTGTCGCGCTATCCACCGGCATTTGGCGCTGTCCGCCGGCAGATCGTGATCGTCGAAGTAGCACTCAAAATCGTACGTCGCCCTGTACGGATAGTAGCGCAGGCGTTCGTCCACGTAGACGCCCTCGTCCTCCAGCTGCTGAAACACGGACGGCGTCGGATGGTAGACGCCACCGGGAAAGACGTGGCGAACGCCGCCCTCGCACGTCGCCTCGTGACACCGCAGCCGACTGGCGGTGCGCCACAGCGCATCGCCGCACTTGCCGCATCGATACGAACGACAGAACAGCGACACGTCGGCTATGAAGGAATAGTGCGTTCCGAATAGATTGACGCTCATGGTGGTCGGGTAGCGATGGAGGGAGCGGCGGACCACTTCGGCGGTGGCGTCCTCCTCCGCTGACAGCCGATACACGGTCACATTCGTTTCGAAGGCCGCCTCCACCCGGCCGAGTTCGTTCAGCGGGACGCCGGCGAACGCGCAGTAGGGTTGGTCGCCGTAGTTGGCGTAGAGCCTTAAGGCGGCGGCCGTCAAATCGTCAGCGCGAAAGTCGGCGCCCCGATGCAGCGCCAGACAGCAGAAGAGGCACAAGTTGTCGGCATACGGATGCCCGCGGCGATCGTTCACTAGGCTGACGAGGCCCGCGTTGTGGCGGAGGTAGGCGGGGAGGGGCTGCTGACGGGCGCATCCGATAGGATGGTGGATGATGGCGTTGAGAAAATACGTAACGTTCGTTACCAACTCGGCGATCCAGCCCGAGTCGGGGCGCTGCGCAATCACGTACTGCAGAACGTCGGGCTGTCGGGTGGCCTCGAGGAAGCGTTCGAATGACGCGACGTCGGAAACGAGGACGGGCGACTCGAGATAGCGGCCGCAACAGTTACACGAAGAATGGTAGTAACGTAGTCGGCCCGTCTCCCTGTGGCGCAGAATAAACCCGTACGATAAGTTTATTTTAAAGGCACGAGTCTGCGCCTCGAACATCAGTCGTAGTTGGGCGTCGTGCGCGCTCGTAGCCCCGTGACCGGTCAAATGGAAATTATACCTAGATTGAACGGGTCCGCGCTCCACAGACGTACGGATGCTCGCTCAGTAGTCGCGCACGACGCTCTGTAGGTCGTCGTCGGCGCCCTCCTCGAACGGTCGATTTGGGGGCCCCTCAGCGGCGTCTCCGCACATTCGCAGATGCCGCAACATATTGGGGCGCTGCGCGAACGCTTGATTGCATTTCGGGCATACTACGTGTTCATCGCTGCCGCATGTTTTTAGATGCTGCGACAAATTAAAAAGACGGACGAACGATCGATCGCATTTCGGACACACGTGCATCGTCGGTCTAGGCGGCGCTCTATTAACTACGACGGAGGGGCGCGTAGTCGCCCTTTATCAGCCCACCCTAAACCCCGCTAGGGGGGCTTTTCTAAGTGGTGTTCTCTGCTCCGTCAGGTGGCGACACAGACAGGTGGCAGCGCCGCGGGATGCGTTTGGCAGGGGCGCCCAGCGGCCAAAGTTTTTGTTCACGTTTTGCGTCAGGTGGCGACACCGACAGGTGGGCAGCGTCGAGGGATACAGGCCGCCTCTGTCAGTGGCGGCCAAGTTTTTGTTTACGTTTTGACGCCCGAATACGACGGCAAAGTTTTGTAGTAGAAATTTCGGCTGTCAGCGGCTGCCCCGCGGCAACGTTTTTGTAGTAGAAATTTCGCCTAAGTTTTTATTTACGTTTTGTAGTAGCAATTTCGCCCGTCAGGGGCGCCCGAATACGACGGTTTGTAGTATAAATTTCGGCTGTCAGCTGCTGCCCCCACGGCAAAGTGTTTGCAGTAGAAATTTCGGCTGTCAGGGGCGCCCGGCTGCAGCGGCAAAGTTTTTTTGTTTACGCTTTGTAGTAGAAATTTCGGCCGTCAGTGGCGCCCGGAGTGTTTTGTGGGCGGCAGCCGCCGTTGGACAGGCATTGAATGTTAGCGACGTGCGTGTTTTTTTTGGATGGCAACAACAGAAGGCGGGAATTGATTTTTCATACGTTTTATTAAGCAGTCTCGTACTACATCACCACCACCACAGTAAGGCTTTATGCCACAGCAGAGTAAATAATAAGGCTCTAACAACGGCCTATAGCAAAATGTTCATCACTACTAAGTGTTCGGCGGGGCGCTTATGCCACAGCGGAGTAAATAATAACGCTTTAGGAACGCCACACTATAGGCCACTGGTAATACTGCACAGCGACCATTCAATTTCCTGCTAATGTTCATCAGCGGCGTACCTACTAATAAGGCTTTATACCATAGCGAAATGCAATGTTCAGACTGTAAACAGTAAAGAGGCTTTATGCCACAGCAGAGTAAATAATAAGGCTCTAACAACGGCCTATAGCAAAATGTTCATCGCTACTAAGTGTTCGGCGGGGGGCTTATGCCATCATTCAATTTCCTGCTAATGTTCATCAGCGGCGTACCTACTAATAAGGCTTTATGCCATAGCGAAATGCACTGTTCATAGCGTTCAGACGTCGAGGCATGCCCTTTTCATCAGGTAATACTGTACGGCGACCTCCAACAGAGCACGGTCGAACGGTGCCGTCCAATTCGTCCCCATGAGCCAGTCGGCTACCTGGCGCAGGAGCGCGCCCTCCGAGGCGCGATCGCCACGCACGCAACGATCCTCCAGTACCGAGAGTATACGAATAGCAGGAAGCAACAACGACTGCTGTAGAAAGCTGTCGAGTGACGCTGAAAAAAAGCACACATTCAGGGCCGCCACGTTTTCGTACAGAATGTTGTACCGCCGGCTCGGCTTCCTACCCCTGTAGCCGCACATGTGCACGAAGGGGCACCCCTCCTCAGGGGGGCACTCACCACATTCTTGGCGCGCTGTGTCCATCACGCGCTCGCCGACTAGCTCAGCAAACGTGGACATCATGCATCGCTGACGACCGGCGTACGAATGCAGAACGCTCCACTCCGAGTCGGCCTGAAGTGTGCGCACAACCACAGGGCGTTTGTTACGGGCCCACGGTATGAAGTCTTCCGACGAGACTGACAGCACGGCCAGCGGCAGTGGTGACGATAGCACGGTCGCTGCGGCGTCCGCTGTCGCCGCCGGGGCTATTGGCACAGCGGCTGCCTCGTCTGGACCCACCACCACCACCACCGGGGTTAATGCAACGTACGTGGGCGTTCCGGCGTCGCTCACCAGGTCGTGCGGTGGCATGGGCTGCGTGCCGTCCGCCGCAGGCCAGCACGATAGCGCTTCTTCGGCTCTCCCCAGCGGTGGAGGGTCGTCGGCAAGGCGTGGCGTCGTTTCCTTCTTAGCGCACTTCTCGGCAGGGGGTGCGCACTCGTCAGCAGCGTCGATAAGGCCGCGCAACGCAGCAGCAATTACAGCGTCCTACAGAAGAATAACCAAAGCAGCAATTAGGTCTACAGAACACTAGCCAAACGTTAGTCATTCAAACGGTCTCGCTCCCCTTCTTCGTCACGACCCGCGCCTCACGCACCGTATACGTATCCAGTATGCCACCCCACACGACCTTGTGCACGGTCAACTCCAAGACGGTGCCAACCAGGCTCGCCACAAAGCTACTGCGCAACTGGTCGGGCAACAGGGCTGACACATGGTCGGCATTGTAATCGCCTATCGCCGAAATAGCTTCGTCGAACAGGGTGATCCAAATGCTGGCCTCCGTGTCGGCGTCCTTTTCGTCTTCCACCAAAACGCGCACCGAAAAATACGTCTTCGCCGTTGCCTGTATGCCGTGTACAGCGCACACCCGGCCCCCACTTTCTAGGCCTCTCACTTTGCGCTTGCAAATGCCACAGCCCATGTACGTGCATTTGCTTTTCCAAGCCACCCCAACGATTGTTAGGGGGGTAACAATCTTATACGTGCCATCGCACGCCAGCACGAACTCTTTCAAAGACACTTCGGACGCACTCACCACGGCCTCGAAAGTAGGCACCCCGTCGGCCGTCGGAAGCGCCTTCGCACTGGCCTCCGACGCCGGCTTCGCTTTGCCACCAGACGCCACCGTTGGCGCCTCCCTCAGCTTGCTGCCTCTCTTTGGCGGCACCTCTCCGTGCGCGACAGGCGGGGACATGATCAACAACGCTCTGCAACACACAAAACGGCAACGGTAGCAACACGACAGCGACAATATTTAGACGTTCTCCGCCCGGTCCCTATATAAGCGCTTTGCACACGGCCCGCACATGGCCCCCGTGCACAAACGCACGCGAGCCGCAAAGCAGCCGACTCTTACAAGGTTACTAAAACTGAAAAAAATCTCTCGGTCAGTCTAGTGCACTAACAGAACGCCACTTTTATTTCCTAATATAAAGTTACCATAAGATTCTCTAGCCCCCACTGACTATTATAGTCCGCTTAGTTTGCTCACATTTCACATTTAACGGTCGTTTTAAAGACATACAAACAGTTACATAAGCGCTTTATATAAACAGTGACGTCAGCCCCTTATGTAAAGCTATGGCGTACGTGTCTAGGTCGCACCACGTTGCCGCGCGCAAAACAGTGGCTCAACAACTGCGCAATTCATTTCTCACTATGGAGCCAATCGAACAAGTTGGTAATTATGCGGCCCATTCTCATCAGGCGCAAAACAGGTACGTTTTGCTAACTCACCTAACACTGACTTTCCTCACTCACTTTCTTTTATAACGTTCACTAACTATTTCTTTTATAACGTTCACTAACTAACTATTTGTACAGCGATCCGCCTCCCCAAAACGCCGGAAGCGGAACGCCCCAGGTCGACGTGAATACGCCTCCCCAAGTCGACGTGATTGCACCTCCCCAAGCCGCCGGAGGTAGTGCTAATCCATCGCCCCTCTCTATGAGCCTACCCCCACCCCAAAGCCGCCCCGGCGCAAGGTACGTTTAACGATAATAGCGCTTTTTTAATTTACCTTTATTTGCAGACGCCTACTTTCGATAAAGCCTATAGCGGCTTTTTCCGTTCGCCCCGCTACCGACTTAATGTTTTTTTACAGGCCCTAACCTAAAAAGAGACGCACCGTTACTTTAATACTTTTTTTCATACTTGCAGACGAAACATCGCCGGCTTCGATACCCTACATATAGGGCGCGGGCAAACCCTTGCGAGGCCCTCGCACCGAAACGGCTTCATTCGTAGATCTCATAGAATAAATTTAACCCCAGCCGATCTGCTTATGATAGATAGAGGGCCGCGCGCCGATCGACCTGGGGGCACATTGTACCTTGGACGTCGCCGACCGCATCACAGCCCTTAACACTGTTTCCTTCTCCACAGATGAACCCCGTGCGCCAGTAGTCACTAATTAAACTTTTCCTCATTCCCCTGCAGACACATCTACTTGATCGATCGTAGCCTGGTACATCAACGCTATGATATCGGGCGGGGAACTATAGTGCACAATGTTGGACCTTCCCCCCGCCCGATCACGTTCACCTCATCACGATGCCGTCACCAGTCCCTCTTGGCCGTTGAGCCGCAACGACGGCCACCACCCGAACAAGACGACAGTGACGAAGCACTCGAAGAGCTCGAAGAAAACTTCGACGATGACTTCTACCCCGGCTACACTGATTTAGAAGTTATTGCGGCCGGCAACCCCTTCCCAGACACTTTCGAACAACCATTCTCATTTGCGGATATTTTTCCACCTCCTGAAATTCTCCCCCCCTCATTTGCCCCACCCATCCCAGCACATCTTTCCGTGCATTTAGCCTTTCCGCCACAACCCCCGGGTCGACACGGCTTTGGCCCCCCGCCATGACCCCCCTCTTAATAAATGAAATTTTATTGTACCAATACAATTTATTTCTCACCGTTTATTGTTTCCGTGTTTCCTTTCACATTCCAACTCACACACGAACCTACACATTTGACCCACTCCACCAGCATTCCAAATCACACACGAATAATTCCGCCTATATTTTCCACCTATTCGTCGTTGCAACACCAGCGAACGCCCAAGCCACAAGCTTAATACACGCGCACAGGCCAATCTGACAGCGCCGGCCCCCAGCTGCTATAACGATATTGCACGCGTATCAGCACCCACCAACTGTGTTTCCAACTCACACACGATAAAGCCAGCGAACACCAACGCCACAAGCTAAATACGCGCGCACACAGGCCAATCTGACAGCGCCGACCGCCAACTGCAATAACACACGAATAATTCCACCTATATTAATACGCGCACACACACAGGCCAATCTGACAGCTCCGATATTGCACCGCAATTGCACGCGTATCCATCAGCTGTGCCGCAGCCAGCACTGACAGGCAATATCCACATCGGCGCCAGAGCCTTATTACAAGTGCGCGCCACGAAAAACATTTATCCGGCCTTCCGTGCCGCAGCCAACACTGACAGGCAATATCCACATCGGCGCCAGAACCTTATTACAAGCGCGCGCCCCGAAAAACATTTATCCGGCCTTCCGTCAAACCAATGCACATAAAACTCTTACAGACTGACATACGATACGCCGTTCGCCAGTGAGTCGTGGAAACCAGGCCACTCAATTGACCTCCTGATCTCCAGCACGCCGGGGGTAATCTAAACCTCGATGATATCCACCCCATCACCGCGCCAGTCTAGAAGCTTCTAGAAGGTTCTAGAAGGTTCTAGAACCTTCCCGCGCGTCATTATTTTAAACTCGCTGATCACCAGGGGTGTCACTTCACTCTAAAATCTTTCCCACCTCCCGTGCACGTAATGAATACTAATTGGTCACTATTTACTATTTTTTGTCATTGCTAACATTCTCCTCCGATAATTGCGCTACTCATTTGTTACTAATTAGTACTTAATTAATTAATTAATTAATTACCCTAATTAGTACCTGATTAGTCACTAGAGCTCGTCATTCACCCTATTTATTCCCTCTTTATTCAGTAGATGGCGACACCCTCTTTCTCATGACCCTCATCAATCACTTTTGACGTTGCTATAATCATACTGCTAAAAAACGTAGGAATTCTACTTATAAAAAACTCAAAAGCCTTTGATCTTAGGTCACTTCCGGGGATGGCGAACCGCTTACCACTACTGACATGCTTCGTCATAAAATGAAAAACGTATGCAGTCAATCAATAATGTGTGTAATAATTTACTCACATTCGTCACAGTGTGTACCCGTGTAGATCTTCGTGGTACAGGTGCAAGAGTATCCATTCACGTTGTCAGTACATGTTCCATAGTTCTGGCAAGGACTGCTAGAACATTCGTCGATGTCTGAAATAAAAATAGATCAAATGTGGTAAAACAAATAAGAATAGACCTGGATGGCTACACGTCATATGATCAAGGCGAGACACAGTGGACTGAATCACAATGACCATCAGTTGAATGTCAGAACCCAACTCTAGGAACACACCTGCCTCCTTTTTTGCCTAAAATCTATATTTTTAGAATTAAAATATGTATTTACATGTAAGATACTTTCTTGGCTCCGTCGCTTCACAAGGTGCAAGGCACTTGGTTGCGGCCAAGTTGCTCCTATTTGTAGACGGTATTTGTAAATATGTTTTGCTGATGATGATTATGACAGACTCTTCGCTTGTGAAGATCAGTAGGAAGATCTCTGTCCATGGGGATGGTGGCACGCCTTCTGTGGCTGTAGAGGCCTATCCTGGATTTTACAGGTTGGACAAAGGTACACTTGGCCTGAAGGTGCCTGAGATGCAGATTATTTCCTCCGCCTATGCTTTCTTCATCAGCTTCTCTTCTGGAATAATCAAAGCCCTGGACAGTTCTCCTGGTAGTCGCTCTCCAGCGGTTTCTGTTTGCTGTTCCCAACCTTTGTAGTCAATACATGCCGGGATGAGTTGCCGCTTCAGCTGGCCTTTTTAGCGCCTGCGGGGGGCTGGAGGATTGTGATGTACTTTAGGGGCATCCAAGCTTTGACAACATTCTCCACAATCCATCTCGACTGTATCAAAGGCTTTGGGTCAATGAAAACCACAGGCCCATGTTCTGCGTTTCTCTTAGTTCTGCCTTAGCACGAATATCACATCTGCAGTTCCTCGGTTAGCGCAGAATCCAAACTAGCATTCCGGGAGGTTTTCCTCAGCAATGGTTGATATTAGTCTGCCCAAGAGGATAGACTAGTATTTTGCCTGCGATGGACAATAGGGTGATGCTTCTGTAGTTCGAACAGTCACGCTTTTCCCCTTTGTTCTTGTACAGGGAAACAATCGCAGCATATCGTATGTCCTTCGGTATTTCTCCCAACACAGCGTGAACAGTTTTACTATGCCATGTTTTTGCATGTATATACCTTCTTAGTAAAAATAACCAATTATGCTGCCATACATTACCTTATATAATATGGCAAGCTTGCATAACCTATCTTTAATTAAAAGCATGTGTGTCACGGAGGATTTATTAGTGTAAATACAACGAAAGTAGTTTCAAGTAATTATTTAATAAATATAACGGATTGTTAAAGAAAAGCACTACCAATGGTGTCACTAGAACAACACTGCCATTTGAGCAGTGTGAGTGTGTGTTTGTATGCATGCTTGTGTGTATGCGTGCGTGCGCGTGTGTACGCTAACGGTTTTCTCCGTGTCGGGCGCCAAAACTTTGAAATTTACAATGCATGAGGCGCCATTCTGACATGGGTTGCTATCACATTCATGTTTAGCTGTGAACAACAACATCACGATTAAACAAAGTCAGGTTTATTTTCAAACTATAGGAATAAAAATGGGCAAAAGGGCACTGAAGTCCTTTGGACTAATACGTCTATATGTGACCCCGGCTGACCAAATGAGTGATAAGTCGGAAAAATTGTAATATTGTTTTCTTTCATTCTTGTCCACGTGATCACCATTACCCAGAGAAGGTTGAGTAGGGTGCTTTACACGGTTTCAAAAATTATGACTGCTACAAAAATTTGCGATGTTATGGAGCATTGAACATGTTAGGGGTCAAAAAGTGAATATGAAGAAAACTGCTGTTGAAGTTTTACATTATATATGCAAATGGATTGCATGGAAATATTACATGCATGACATTCAAATGTGGCACACAGTATGTATGTTATGTTGTACTGATGCACTGGAAGTACAAATGTGCTGCTACAAAAACTTATCAAGTTATGCCAGATTATGTCTTTATGTGTAAAACTGAGAGGACAGATTATTTGAGATGAAAAGGTAGACTAAAGAAAATTAATATTGAGTAGGACCACTCATTAGCAGATACAGCTGATAGCTGCACTGCCTGCATTGTCAGAGTGTCAGTGTAGAGTGGTCAAGTTGTGTAATAAGCTCATAAAATGTTTGCCTGGTATACTCTTGTAATTAGTGATTTGAAGGACTTGAACATATATTAGTAAGTACTTAATCTTCAGTTCTAGTGTCTGGTTTATTTGATTTTTTTGTACATGTCTCCGAGAAATCCATTACAACAGTTATATTTACACATTAAACATTACACAAAATCCAATACAAACGTTATTTCTTACATTTATGTTTAAAATCAATATAAATAATACATTCAACACGCTCACACAAGCCTATAGGTTTAGTGGCTGCCAGCACACTACTGAGCCTAAACTACCATGCAGGTGTGAAAAACGTCCTGATGTATTTGAACTTGAGCCACTAATTAACTGTCCACCAAGCGGTAGCAGAGCAGTTTTATAATAACAATCCACAAGTTAAGTGGCAGGGATCTTCCTTTCGTCATTCATGTGATGTTTCTTGTTTATTGTGAGCAGGGCGGATAAATGGTTATCATACGTAGACAGGTACTGAAAGAAACTGACGTTTTCTATAAAAAGAACACGTTTGCCTATCAATGGCATGCATTTCCTATTGTTGCCATTTATGCCGGGAAACAGTTTCTGCCCGGCAGAAATCAAACAACCCTGTTGATAATTATTAATCAAATGTTTTTTGGTGAATCATAGTTACAGATCACTAAGGGTTATTATGGAAGTAAAATGTTGACATGTTTACTGTTCACTTATTGCACATGTCTTGCATTTAGAGGAATAATTATAATAGAAAATAAAATGTTGTGGCACCTATTTTTAAAAACATGCATTGATGAGAAGCCGGGAATTACGTTTCTGTGCTCTAAGAACAACTAATTTCACAAACTTCCTGCTTATAATTACATAGCAGAAAAGACAACCTCCATATAAAACAACTGCATCAAATAGATATCCATGCAAGACACAGACTCCACATGTGACATATATGTTTTGGGAAGGGGAATAACTGCCAGGTTCTGTTTCCAGGTGTTTAATGGGTGCTGTCTGTTGACACAAGCCTCTGACAGTGACCAATTACAGATTAGTCACAGTTTCCATCAAACAACAGCAGACAGAGACCCTTCCTCCACAGTGAGGTGGGGGGTGGACTGTGGCCAGCCAGTTATAAATAGAGCTGCTAGGCTGTTCTAATGTAGTAAACAATTTAGTTAGCAAATTTAGTAGTTTAGGGGACTTTTGGTGCCCGTAGAATGCTTCAATCAAATACAGATTTATTGTGCACAATGGCACTACTACATGAAATGTCTGTGCAAAATTAGATAAAAGTCAGTGACGAGTTTAAAAAAAAATAGGCAACATGTGAAAATTTACCAGTTTTGGGGTCCTTTGTGGGGTGTCATTAGGTGCCCTTAGAATGATTCAATCAAATACAGATTTTGTGTGTACAGTGACACTACCACATGACATGTATATGCAAAATTAGAGAAAAAGCTACTGAACAGTTTTTGAAAAAATAGGCAAATGTGGAAAATTACCAGTTTTTTGGGCCCTGGAGGGCCTTATGGGGCTCTTACAACGATTTTATCCAAATGATGGCCCCCACAGAATATCAAGATTTAACAAGATTGCCATCCAGAAAATAAACTATAGTTGGCAGGTGGACACGGAAGCCTTTTGGCTTATCGAGAGTCCAATACTTTTTTATCAACGTGTATCCCGCCCTTTTAAGTTATGTGTCGATTTTATTTTTAAACATATTCACGATACTAGCTCCAACACAATCAGGAGATAATCTGTTCCATTCATTTACAGTCCTTTGTGAGAACGAGAACTATCTTATATCTAATCTACACTGCTCCTATGCTAATGTAGCTTCATGTCCTCTAGTCCTTCTATCTTTCTTAACTGAGAAAAAAATATTTCTATCAATATTTTCATAACCATTCAATATTTTAAACACTTCTATCTGATCTCTTCTCAATCTCCTGGTCTCTAGTGTTGTTAAACCATATTCTCTTAGGCGTATTTTGTAACTAAGATTCCTCATTTTTGTATCATTTTAGTTGCTCTCCTCTGTACTCTTTCTGTTTCTAGCATGCACGCTTGTATACAATATTCTAAATGAGGCCTAACTATAGTTTTGTACAGCGGTATTATTAGCTCTTTTTCCTTATACGTTATATTTCGCCTAATTAATCCAAAGATTTGATTTCCCTTTGAAGCGGCAATACCACAGTGCTCTGAAACTTTTATATCAGCACTAATGGTTAACCCTAAGTCCCTTTCTTTTATAGTAGTACTTAGTACAGAACCCCCATTGTATATTGTACATCTTCGTTCCCATGTCCTGTGAGGGGGCATTTACATTTACCAAAATTGAATAATATTTGCCATTTTTCAGACCATTTTATGAACATGTCAAGATCCTCTTGTAAATGCTGTCTATCTCCATCACGTTTAGTCCTTCTAAACAATTTTGTATCATCCGCAAATTTCAACACCTTCCTTGTTATATCATCGTCCAAATCGTTGATATATATTAAGAATAATATAGGTCCCAGTACTGATCCCAGTGGTACCCCACTCAAAACTGATTTCCAGTTTGAAGCCCCCCATCAACTACTACCCGTTGTCATCTGTCAATTAGCCATTTTTCCGTCCAGTTAATTAAATCATTTCGTTTCCCATGGGCCTTTAGTTTAAGCAGTAATCTTTGATGTGGCACTTTGTCGATCCCTCGTCTACACACTTAATGATATCTTCCAAAAAACATAACATCCAAACAACCTAGTTATTTACACTCAATGCTTACACCAGCTAGACAAGCCAGACAACTTCGGTCGTCTAGTTCGAAGTTGCTATCTGTTCCTAGAGTTAAGACACAGGCTGGAACTCGAGCTTTTTCAGTTTCCGCGCCAATATATGGAATTCGCATCGCGTTAATGTTAAATCAGCAGAAAATATTGTTATATTTCGTCGTCACCTCAAAACCTATCTTTTTAATATCGCCTATCCTCCCTAGCTTCCTAAGCACATCCATCCATTTGTTGACGACTTTCGCCTAGCACACGAGTACGAGAATGCTTAATCCTTTGGTTTTGGTGCGCCACTGAGCTCGGACTGTCTGAGGATATTGGCGCGTTAGAAGAGATTTATTATTATTATTATAAACAAACTTAGTTCGCCCGGTTATCGCAAATGCTTAATTTTAACAACAATGCTACATAATCAGTGTCTAGCAGGTACAGGCTTACACAGATATTATCTTATGTAAGAATTTTATGTTTGTTACTTTATCATCTATATATTCGACCATATAATGAGGTTTGTTAAATCTTGTTTACAAACTTATCGTAGGCTAACTTACCCTATTATAACTTACTAAACTGGTGTTCTAAAATACTTTATCTAACTAACTTTAAGCACAACTGCTACTCAATATATGTTTACTGCTATTTTATTAATGATATTAAGGCAAGAATAATATTTATCAATCAGTAATTTCACTTGTTTATAAACTTTTCTGCACCACCATTTTCTACAATCCATCTCCACCAAAGACAAAGGCAGAAGTTCATCAAGATGGCTGTCATGCATATAATTATACGTTCTAGGACCATGATCTCAATGTCTTTGGGGGTTTATGAATCTATATCTGGTTTATGGTATGTGTTTTCACGAATATAACCTTTCAGACTGTTGTCCAATTTTAGTCACTTTGTAACCATAACATACCACTGTATAGCGCTGATCAACAACTACGTCATTGTTATCTGCGTAGTGCTCAGTAGCACACGTCTCAGCGAGTAGGACAAATGACTAGCCGCAGCCGCCATTCCGTTATGCTTCAGCAGTGAAATACAATGGCTAGCTCTACTCCTTTTATCGTGTGACGCTCGACCCATAGGCATTGACATAGTATATTATACAAAACTTAAAACTGCCAATGCCCCAGACAGTTTAGTACAGGGCCACAGGCCTACTCGCTGGAACTGAACAGCTATTTATAGACGATAGTGCCAGTGGCGGTGGCCAGTGCCTAAACAAAATTAGTTTTATTTTAACTTAATCAAAATAAAACTGTCATTCACAAACCTGGACATGTGTGTTCGTTGCAGGCACAAGGTCTGGATTAGCCTCTGTTGGTCCATGGCCGCCAACAAAGTGTTGCATATGTACGTCTACTTGTTACGTGTCTACGTTATTTAATAAGTTACTTGACAGACAAGTGCCTGGTTATATTGTTAGAATTATGATACATTGGTACACAAGGCAAACTATGTTTGTACGTTGGTCTCGAATTTTATCCGATAGATTTAATGTGACAAATGGTGTAAGACAAGGTGGAATACTTTCTCCATACCTGTTTAATGTTTATTTTGATGACTTAAGTAATGCATTAACAAACTGTCGAACTGGCTGCTGTACAGGTGACTTCAATATTAATCACCTGATCTATGCAGATGACGTGGTGATATCCTCACCTTCCAGTGTAGGCTTGAGGGAATTACTCTCAACCTGTGAAACTTATGGTATGAGTCATGAAATAAAATTTAATCATAGGAAAAACATGATACTGATAAGTAGAGGAATGTATATGAAGGATGTGTGCCCCTCGCATTTAAATTAAATGGGGAGGACATAAAGGAGGTCAGTAGTGTAAAGTATCTAGGCCACATTATTTGCAATGATGCTAAAGATGACAAAGATATAATGTGTCAGTGTCGCCAGTTATATGCAAGCGGTAATGTTTTACTCAGGAACTTTTATATGTGCATTGATGATATAAATTAAGCTGTTCAATACCTTTTGCTCGTCAATGTACATCACAACTATGGTGGAATCACAATGCTTACAGTATACACAAATTACATGTTTGTTATAACAATGTGTTCAGAAGACTACTTCAGTTAACGAGATATTGCAGCGCCTCAGGCATGTTTGCAGAAAGACATGTTCTGGACTGTAAAGCAGTCATTCGAAATATTGTTTATAAATATATGAATTGCTTAGACAAATCAGAAAACTCTCTGGTAGTACCCGTACTAGGTACGGATATCAGGTGGATCTCCAGGATTAGAAGGCGATGGGTTAAGTCCCTGTATGTACACAACGACCTTCTGTAGGAGCAGTGCCAGTGGCAGTGGTACTGTATAGATGTGTTTTCATATTTTCTTTTTTTATTATTATTTTCTTTTCTTGTATATGTATACCTTATCTATTATATAACGTGCTTCTACTTTAACAGTGGTAGGGGTATATGGACCGATATAGACGAAATCGAGGTTGTAGCGCTGTGGTGTGTGGCTGCTCCCGGTCTGTCTATAATCTCTATTTATCAACGTTTTGAAATCCTGGATTATCTTCGTGCTGTGTACTGTAAGTCGTGAACATACAATACGTTCACATGGAAGGTCTGTGACTGTATATATATATTTAATCACACGTTTTAAAGTGACTTTTAAAACTGCCCTTTATTCTGGGGCGTGGCTGCTACTATCAACCTGTTTGAACTACACATGTCTGCGCTGCCAAGCTGCGCTCACCGTACCAGAACATTGCCTGCTTGTGGTAGTGTCTGCTGAAGCATGTCGCTGTCCAGAACATTGTTGGTGAATCTACGGAAATGCGTGCAGCCGCCTAGTCAACCGTGGACGGAAACAATTGAGAGACTGCATTTGTGTCAGCGACCAACGAGGCGGGGCACAACAGCCGGGATAAGACGACGGTCCAGACCAATAACCAATGCGGCCAGCAGATGGTGCCGCCAGGTCAATTCTGTTTATAAACAAACTGGTGTTAACAGTGCCAACTTGATCGCACTGACCTCGATGGGCTCGGGTAATGGGTCTTCCACTGCGCGAAGCTCCTCTCATCTTTGTGCGAAGTTCGCCCTGATTAACGCAAGATCCATTCGCAAACAGGCGCTACTAGTGCGCGACTACATCGACGAGCATGAACTGGACGTCGTCGCCTTAACGGAAACTTGGCTGGCAGAAGGCGAAACGATTGTCAAATCCGAACTGTGCGGTGAGGATTTCACGTTCGTTCACCAGCCGCGCAGTGGGGCCCGTCGTGGAGGTGGTGTAGGAGTACTATTTCGAAAGACATTGCAGCTAGTTTCACGTGCTGACATTGATACTCATGCTAGTGAGACTTGCTGCGTTATTCTGCGTAATATCCGTATTGGTTGCACCATTCGCGTGATCGTTGTCTACCGACCGCCAACGTCCAACTTCCGCTCCTTCCTAGATGACGTTGGGAAGGTTTTACTCATCGCCGTGGCCCACCCTGCAGAGACTGTCGTGTGTGGTGATTTCAACACACGATATGGTGATTCCACATGCGCCGAAGCAATGAACTTGGCTGATTTACTGGAGACTCATGGCTTTGTACAACATGTGCAAAGTGCAACACATGAGCGCGGCAACATCCTGGACCTGGTTATCATGTCGGGAACATATCACGTCATAGCCACAACAGTTGAGCCAAAAACTCTTCTCACTGATCACCGTGTTATTGAATGCGGATTACGCCAACCTAAACCAGAGCGTATGACGCGACGCGTCCAATACCGCAAGTACTCAGCCATTGACGGCAGCCGTTTTACCGCAGATCTCGCGGCATCACATCTTAACGTTCCTGAACAAAATCCTGAAGTTATCCTCACTCGATACGATGGATGCATACGTAGCATCGTTAACGCTCATGCCCCAGTAATCTCGCGGACTATCACGGCTAGGCCGAAGACACCGTGGCATACAAGCGAGTTAACTGACGAGAAGCGGGCATTACGTCGTGCTGAGCGAAACTGGCGACAAACTGGACTGACTGTACATCGTCAAATATACACCGGTTTGCGCAACGCGTTCCGAAAATCACTTAGGACTGCACGATCGCATTACTACCGTACTGAGATGACAAGTGCCGGTGGCAACATCCGACGTGTCTACCAGATCGCAAACACACTACTTGGTCGAGCTGGAGACCGACCGCTACCCGAGGACGCTACACAAGCTATTGTTGCAGCGAAATTCCAGAAGAGTTTCTCCGAGAAGATCGATGCGTTGCGCCGCAATATGACTCAATCGTCAACCGAAGACGTAGTGACGAATGTGGCTGCACGTTTAGTATGTTTCGAAGCTGCTTCACCGGCAGACGTGAAGAACATAATTTTAGCATCTGCTACCAAGTCATGCGAACTGGACCCGCTGCCACTCCTTCAACAGAACATTAAAGTGCTGTGTCCAGTTATTACACGCATAATTAATGCGTCGCTCTCCACTGCTTTAGTCCCACAGTCGATGAAACACGCCATTGTAACGCCTGTACTGAAAAAACGAGGTGCTGATGTCAATGTGCTGTCTAACTTCCGCCCAATATCGAACATTTCGTTTGTGGCGAAGACAATGGAGCGCTTCGTCTCAAGACAACTGCAACGCTTCCTGAACGAGAATGGCATACTGGGCGTCTACCAGAGTGCATACCGACCACGCCACAGTGCGGAGACAGCACTCTTACGCATTCACAGTGATGTGGCGCAAGCGATTGATGCTCGTCGTGGAGTACTTCTTGTGCTTCTCGATTTAACAGCAGCCTTCGACACAATAAATCACGATATCTTACTACGGAGACTATTTGGCTATGGCATATGCGGCGAAGCGCATGCGTGGTTGGCGTCATACCTATATGGTCGTACCTCAGCCGTGCGTGTCGGGAAAGAAGTGTCTGGGTGTACCGTGATGAGATCCGGAGTACCACAGGGGTCGGTTCTTGGGCCGGTGCTCTTCAACGCCTACATTGCGCCTCTAACGAATTTACTCAACCGACACGACGTACAACACCATCTGTACGCCGATGATACGCAGTTATACGTCGATTTTCCACCGTTTGAGCATACAAATGCTCTCATCAGAATGGAGGCTTGCATCAGTGAAGTTAAAACGTGGCTCTATGACAACGGACTGGTTCTCAACGAGAGCAAAACGGAAGCAATTGTTATACGTTCATCGAGCTTGCGCAGACCAATACTCATTGATCATGTCGACATATGCGGACAATATGTAGCGACATCGACCATCGTCCGTGACCTTGGTGTTGCAATCGATGCTGATTTATCGATGGCGACGCAGGTTACAAATGTATGTCGAAGTGCTTACTACCATCTCTCGAGAATTGCTCGTGTACGAGGGGCAATGACGACCAGTGTCTGCAAATGTCTTGTCCATGCACTTGTGACATCCAGAATTGATTATGGAAATGCGATGCTGTTTGGTATACCTGACCGTCTGCTGCACCGTCTAGAGAGAGTCCAACGGTCAACCGCTCGTGTTGTGATGCAACTTCGACGAGGTGACCGGCGATCTATCACTGCGGTCCTACAACAGCTACACTGGCTCCCAGTGAGAAAGCGCATCGAGTACAAGTTACTCATGGTTGTACACACGGCACTGTATGCAGGCACGCCAGTGTATCTCGCGTCACTGCTACATCGTTACGCACCACGCAGGACCCTACGCTCTGGCGGTGGTCTGCTTTTGAATGTTCCATGCGTAACCCTAGAACGTTATGGTCGCCGGGCATTTGCATGTGCTGGGCCGACATTGTGGAACTCTCTGCCTCTGGAACTACGCGCGATTGAGAACACTAGACAGTTTGGAAAATTATTGAAGACATTTCTGTTCTCAAACTAATATAACCAGACATCATTTAACCTTTGCTTTATTCATGCATATAGTTTTAATACATTTTTAGTCTTATTTATCTCAGAATCACATTTTAGTATATAATCAAATTATTTAATGTAAATTAGGCTTTTATTTTATTTATTTTGTATTTATTTATATATATATTTTTATTATATATATATTTTTTCCAGTAGGTTCAGCTGTTCAGCACTTTTGCTAATCGTTTATTTTATCATTGCATTTACCCGTAATTTTACTATACTTAGGCTTATATATATATGCATACACTATATACTAGGATATTGTTTGCTAATTTAATTTATTTCTTATTTATTCTCTTAAAAGTGTTTTTATGCTTCTTATATGATTGGCAATTTGTAAACACCCGTGAACGGGGGTCATTAGTCCCGGATTTGATGGTGTATAAATAAAGTTTATTATTATTATTATTATATATGTATCACTATATGTATTTGTGTATGAAATAAAGCAATGAATTGAAATTGAATTGAGTTGTTGACACTGCCAGTGCCGTGGTGAATCGTTCACGCCTGCAAGCGGCTACCCATCTCTGACACTTTTCACGATCTACGTGCATTTTTTTAAATACTATCCATGTGACCTCTTGCATGTGGTCACAGTGTGCGTATCTGCTGTCGCTGTTGCATATTCCGTAACAACAATGCCGAGTTGCACCTCTACCTGCCAGTAAGCGAGCAGAGACTGCTGCTTTCTTCTTGCAGTATATAAGAATCATGATCGGCTGCCATGATGTCCTACTGGAAAGCGCGCATGCGCGTTTACAGTAACTTCCTGTTCTATTTTTAGGTATTTCACCGGAAAATGATTGATGAAAAATAACATCTCAATTGGACGACATTTAGATTTGCAACCACGGTGCAATAGGAGTAGGACTAAGTCATGGCGTGGCATCGATGCCTTTTGTTCCAGTCCAGAATGGTTTCAATATTGAATCAGTTGCAATCCAACCATTGTATCCAAGACTAGGTTGGTGGGGATTTGGCACAAGAGCAACTCACATAACCAATTTGATAAACAGCCCTTTCAACATGTTGGTGCAATGCCTGTTTTGTTGTTTGTTTGTTGTTTGCTGCTAAGTGTAAAAGTCTTAATGTAAATTACAAAAGACAACGTGTACCCTATAACGATAGACCATTTGCTATGCTATGTAAATTGCGTCCGTTTTCCACCTCACAAACAGTAGTTGATACTTTAGAATCCGAATATGACCAAATGCATTGTGATATAAACATTTTCTAACAAAATAAGCTAAGAAACAATCAGAACTAATAAACATAGACATATCTAATATTCCCTTTAAGTTTACTAAATAAGTTAAGAAAACGGCATCATGAGTTGCAGTGAAGAAACTTCCTGCGACAACAGATTCGAGATGACTTTTCACGTGCGATGGACACTACTTTAGTATGTTGATGTATGCACAGAAACACACATTACCAGCCCGCTTTTACACATCAACCTGGGTGTTTACATAATTTAATAATTCATTAAATATATTTGTCAAAGATTGCATTTAAAACAATATATATCATGAACAAACCCAATATATAACAGAACTGAGGCAGATGTATTCATACATCAGCTCTTACTAAAGCTCATAATCTCAGATCAAAATACATAGCTTTGATTTTGTCTAAGAGTTGATACAGGGAATTACAATTTAGGGATGCACTGAGTTACCACAAATTAACAAATTTCCTACAGAAAACATCAACAATATTGCCAATAAAGCAAGACCAAGATATCATTATCAAACATTTACTTACCACTGCCACAGTCAACACCAGTAAATCCAGGAACACAGTGACATGTGAATGACAATCCATAGTTGAAACACGTGCCTCCATTCAAACATGGACGTCGAAGACAAGCAGATACCGTGGTTGGTGGATCTTTAGTCGTTGTACTTGCTTCAGTAGTTGTGGTTGTTGGAGCTTTAGTAGTTGTGGTTGTTGGAGGTTTAGTTGTTGTGGTTGTTGGTGCTGTAGTAGTTGTGGTTGTTGGTGCTGTAGAAGTTGTGGTTGTTGGTGCTGTAATAGTTGTGGTTGTTGATGCTATAGTTGTTGTGGTTGTTGGTGCTGTAGTAGTTGTTGTTGTTGGTGCCATAGAAGTTTTTGCTGTTGGTATTGTAGTAGTTGTGGTTGTTGGTGCTGTAGTAGTTGTTGTTGTTGGTGCTGTATAAGTTGTGGTTGTTGGTGCTGTAGTTATTGTGGTTGTTGGTGCTGTTGTAGTTGTGGTTGTTGATGCTGTAGTAGTTATGGTTGTTGGTACTGTAGTAGTTGTGGTTGTTGGTGCTGTAGTAGTTGTTGTTGGTGCTGTAGTAGTTGTTGTTGGTGTTGTAGTAGTTGTGGTTGTTGGTGCTGCAGTAGTTGTGGTTGTTGGTGCTGTAGTTGTTGTGGTTGTTGGTGCTGTAGTAGTTGTGGTTGTTGATGCTGTAGTAGTTGTGGTTGTTGGTGCTGTAGTAGTTGTTGTTGGTGCTGTAGTAGTTGTGGTTGTTGGTGCTGCAGTAGTTGTGGTTGTTGGTGCTGTAGTTGTTGTGATTGTTGGTGCTGTAGTAGTTGTGGTTGTTGGTGCTGTAGTTGTCGTGGTAGTTGGAGCTATAGTAGTTGTGGTTGTTGGTGCTGTAGTTGGCGTGGTTGTTGGAGCTATAATAGTTGTGGTTGTTGGTGCAGTAGTAGTTGTGGTTGTTGGTGCTGTAGTAGCTGGGGTTGTTGATGTGGTAGTAGTTGTGGTTGTTGGTGCTGTAGTTGTTGTTGGTGCTGTAGTAGTTGTGGTTGCTGGTGCTGTAGTAGTTGTGGTTGTTGGTGCTTTAGTAGTTGTGGTTGTTGGTGCTGTAGTTGTTGTGGTTGTTGGTGCTGTAGTAGTTGTGGTTGTTGGTGTTGTAGTTGTTGTGGTTGTTGGTGCTGTAGTAGTTGTTGTTGTTGGTGCTGTAGTATTTGTGGTTGTTGGAGCTGTAGTAGCTGGGGTTGTTGGTGTAGCAGTAGTTATGGTTGTTGGTGCTGTAGAAGTTGTGGTTGTTGGTGCTGTAGTTGTTGTGGTTGTTGGTGCTGTAGTAGTTGTGGTCATTGGTGCTGTAGAAGTTGTGGTTGTTGGTGCTGTAGTTGTTGTGGTTGTTGGTGCTGTAGTAGTTGTGGTTGTTGGTGCTGTAGTTGTGGTTGTTCGTGCTATAGTAGTTGTGGTTGTTGGTGCTGTAGTAGTTGTGGTTGTTGGTGCTGTAGTAGCTGGGGTTGTTGGTGTGGTAGTAGTTGTGGTTGTTGGTGCTGTAGCAGTTGTGGTTGTTGGTGCTGTAGTTGTTGTTGTTGCTGTAGTAGTTGTGGTTGTTGGTGCTGTAGTTGTTGTGGTTGTTGATGCTGTAGTAGTTGTTGTTGTTGCTTGCTGTAGTAGTTGTGGTTGTTGGTGCTGTAGTTGTTGTGGTTGTTGTTGCTGTAGTAGTTGTTGTTGTTGGTGCTGTAGTAGTTGTGGTTGTTGGTGCTGTAGTAGTTGTGGTTGTTGGTGCTGTAGAAGTTGTGGTTGTTGGTGCTGTAGAAGTTGTGGTTGTTGGTGCTGTAGTAGTTCTGGTTGTTGATGCTGTAGTAGTTGTAGTTGTTGATGCTGTAGTAGTTGTGGTTGTTGGTGCTGTAGTAGTTGTGGTTGTTGGTGCTGTAGTAGTTGTTTTTGTTGGTGCTGTAGTAGTTGTGGTTGTTGGTGCTGTAGTAGTTGTGGTTGTTGGTGCTGTAGTAGTTGTGGTTGCTGGTGCTGTAGTTGTCGTGGTTGTTGGAGCTATAGTAGTTGTGGTTGTTGGTGCTGTAGTAGTTGTGTTTGTTGGTGCTGTAGTAGCTGGGGTTGTTGGTGTGGTAGTAGTTGTGGTTGTTGGTGTTGTAGTAGTTGTAATTGTTGATGCTGTAGTAGCTGTGGTTGTTGGTGCTGTAGTAGTTGTATTTGTTGATGCTGCTGTAGCTGTGGTTGTTGGTGCTGTAGTAGCTGTGGTTGTTGGTGCTGTAGTAGTTGTGGTTGTTGGTGCTGTAGTAGTTGTGGTTGTTGGTGCTGTAGTAGCTGTGGTTGTTGGTGCTGTAGTAGTTGTGGTTGTTGGTGCTGTAGTATTAGCACACGCTCTGAGCGTCTATTGGGAACTATAATAGTCTAAACGGTACACCTATTAAATTTTCAACTTAACCATTGATACATACTAATTGATATAGTTATGCAAACAATGATTAATATGCAATTTTCATTTTATTTCAATAACCAAATAACAGTTGTAAATTGTAATTGTTTAATTCTAATTTATTAATGTTGGAAAAGTAATTGTAATGTAACATTAAAACAACACAGTACTACAGACAATACTCAATAGCAATAGAATACCTAGTAATAATAAATAAATAAAACTGGTAGTCACATCGCGTACGTCACTTCTTGACGCTGTCGCCGCAGTAGACTCTGCAACCGATGGCGATTCACTTCGACTGTAACTACTACTAAATGTCCATTGCTTGGTTTCTGACGAAAATTTTGATGGAACACGTCGTTCTCGTTGACGTAGTTACTGTTGTTAGTGTTACCACGACTTCCTTAAATCATCATGTTTTGGTAGTCTCTTGGATGATGGACAGTGACATGTTTCGTCAAATTCGATGTATTTCCCCCACTAGTTTGGGGGGAGCGTTTCTGGAATAGTAGACACTCTACATTGTTTCCGTATTTGTTAAACAAAAACTGCCAAATTGGCGATGTGCGTTTTGACATTTTGTCGTTCATCTTGGTTGAGCGAGTACAGCAAACGGTGGCGCCATCAAACAGCAAAACATAGCGCCATCAAACGGAACCTGGGTAAACGAATCTAGTGTGTCGCGCTTAAATAATTATTTATATTATTATATTAAACTTCATTCATGAATACTAATACGTGCAATAAACACTCTATAAAATTACTGGAATGTGGTGTGTTTTTGGTACGCTGTAGAATGGGCAAGGTAAAGTGGTAAAGCAAACGGTAGCGCCACCCAACGTCGTAACGAGGCTTGAATAATCGAGGCTAAGCTGAGATCGCACTCAAATAATTATTTATATACAGACTTTTTTGGAAACTGACTCCACAATAAAGCTTTATAAAACCACTAAGATGTTACATTTTATTATGTTTTTTTGAAAAAGAACCTCGCCTAAGCGGCCTAATACATACAACATAGTCAACCCTGTCAATTTAGGAAGCGAAGCCCGCAGCGGAGTAGCCGTACTTTCCGTACATCCGGCTGTAACTTCGTCTTCGAAAACGATGTTACGTCTTCGCATCGACGTCGAATGGAATCGATATCGAAGTATAGGTATCGACAAAGTATCGAAGGTATCGAAATATTGAAGGTATCGAAATATCGAAGGTAACGAAATATCAATGTATCGAAATATCGAAGGTATCGAACTGTGGCTGTTCGATACCAAAATATCGAAGTATCGCGATACCACGAAGTATTGGTATCAAACTTTCACAAGTATCGCGATACTTCGATATATCGAATATCGAACCAGCACTACTCTCCATCTCCTTCTGCTGTCTCTCATTCTCATCATTCAAAATCTGATTGTAAGCCGTGATCTGGGCCAGTTGTCCTAAAGGTAATAACTTTTATTCATAAATTAAATTTAAAATAATTAGTGCTAACTATTTATTTATATAGCAACATATCATAAAGTAATAAAAACTTTCGTTTATAAAGTGGCCATAAAGTAATAAAAACTTTTATTTATAAAGTGGCCATAAAGTAATAACAAATTTTGTTTAAAAAGTGGCCATAAAGTAATAACAACTTTTATTTATGAAGTAATAACAACTTTTGTTTATGAAGTAATAGCAATTTTAGTTTATAAAATGGCCATAAAGTAATAACAACTTTTGTTTATAAAGTGGCTGTAAAGTAATAACAACTTTTGTTTAAAAAGTGGCCATAAAGTAATAAAAACTTTTATTCATGAAGTAATAACAACTTTTGTTTATGAAGAAATAACAATTTTAGTTTATAAAATGGCCGTAAAGTAATACAAACTTTTGTTGATAAAGTGGCCATAAAGTAATAAAAACTGTTATTTATAAAGTGGCCATAAAGTAATAACAACTTTTGTTTATAAAGTGGCCATAAAGTATTAACAACTTTTGTTTATAAAGTGGCCATAAAGTATTAACAACTTTTGTTTAAAAAGCGACCATCAAATAATAATTATATGTACAAATTATAATTTACAGCAAATAAAAAAAAAAGTTATAACCATTGAAGTAAGAAACAAATAAATAAGACAAGGCATTTAAAACTGCTTATGTGGAAAGTATAGACTTATATACCTGAAGAAAACTTTAATGAAATATAATAAGATATAAAACAACCTTGATCTTGCTGCGACTCGGTGACTTCCGTCAGTTGACCACTCTCGCATTCTAACTCATCTACCAGGAGGTGCTGCTCGCTCAGAATCGACTCCTTTTCCTCGGTCACCTGCCAGATCTGGTTGCGGAGCGTGTCTCGCTCCGACCGCACCTCCTGAAGGGAAGAATCCATGTCCTGGAGTTCGTCGGTGGTGGCCTTTGCCTCCATTTCATGCAGTTCTGTCTCCAGTCTGTCTCTTTCTCCTGTCAGCATGGCCACCATCTTCTCCCACTCCGCCAGTTTATCCCGAGCTTCAGCGAGCTCTGTCTCCGCATCCGTCTACAAACACATAGCGACATCACAAACTCCTGAGCTTCCGCTAGTTCTGTCTCCACGTCATTCTACAAACACATAGCGACATCAAACTCCTGAGCTTCTGTTAGTTCTGTCTCCACGTCAATCTACAAACACATAGCGACATCAAACTCCTGAGCTTCTGTTAGTTCTGCCTCCACGGCAGTCTACAAACACACAGCGACATCAAACTCCTGAGCTTCTGTTAGTTCTGCCTCCACGTCAGTCTACAAACACACAGCGACATCAAACTCCTGAGCTTCTGTTAGTTCTGTCTCCACGTCAGTCTACAAACACACAGCGACATAAAACTCCTGAGCTTCTGTTAGTTCTGTCTCCACGTCAATCTACAAACACATAACGACATAAAACTCCTGAGCTTCTGTTAGTTCTGTCTCCACGTCAATCTACAAACACACAGCGACATAAAACTCCTGAGCTTCTGTTAGTTATGTCTCCACGTCAGTCTACAAACACACAGCGACATCAAACTCCTGAGCTTCTGTTAGTTCTGCCTCCACGTCAATCTACAAACACATAACGACATCAAACTCCTGAGCTTCTGTTAGTTCTGTCTCCACGTCAATCTACAAACACACAGCGACATCAAACTCCTGAGCTTCTGTTAGTTCTGTCTCCACGTCAATCTACAAACACATAACGACATCAAACTCCTGAGCTTCTGTTAGTTCTGTCTCCACGTCAATCTACAAACACACAGCGACATAAAACTCCTGAGCTTCTGTTAGTTCTGTCTCCACGTCAGTCTACAAACACACAGCGACATCAAACTCCTGAGCTTCTGTTAGTTCTGTCTCCACGTCAATCTACAAACACATAACGACATCAAACTCCTGAGCTTCTGTTAGTTCTGTCTCCACGTCAATCTACAAACACACAGCGACATAAAATTCCTGAGCTTCTGTTAGTTCTGTCTCCACCTCAGTCTAACAACACTGTCACAATTGACAGATCCGCTTTGTTGCCATTTTTTTGGTTTGACGGAGATTTTGTTAAGCAATAGGTCACGTTCACGATAGTTCAACTGGCTTACCATCAGGTGACCTATTGCCTGGCAATATATCCATAGAAACTGGATGCTGAACACATGGAGGGATCTGATAGGTCACGTGATTGATAGTTCAACTGGCCTACCATCAGGTGACCTATTACCTAGCAATATATCCATAGAAACTGGAAGCTGAACACATGAAGGAATCTGACATTCTGTTGTATTTCCCATACAACCAAACAATAAGGCAAAGATTTTATAGCAACACCTGTATGCGGGAATGTTTAATCTAACATATATCATATGTCACTAGTAATTGAGGGATCTGCTATGTGGCAGTTTGTCTACCTCACAATCAATATTGTTTCTGTATGTGTGAATGTTTAATCTAGCAGATATCATATGACACTTGTAATTGACGGATCAGCTACGTTGCAGTTTGTCTACCTCACAAACAATATTATGCGCGTGAACTCCATCAAGCTTTGTCTTTGTCAACAATCTTGATAACGGTTATAAGTGAATTGCGTAACTATTGCTTATAGATCAAACATTACAACACAGTTGCCTCTTTAAAAAATTGCCTCATGTTTTTATCATAAACAAAATCTTTGGGGGCCAGAATTTCAACAAAATATATGACGGAATGTCTAAACGCTTCACATCTTCGGCATCCATTTGATGGTTTGACAAAGCTTTTGCCAGGCAACAGGTCATGTGATGGATAGGTCAGCTGACAGGTGATCTATTGCCAAGCACTATATCAATAAAAAATGCATGCCAAACATGTAGCACATTCGGACATTATGGTTTACATTTTGTTAAAATTCTTGCCCTAAACAGTTTTCTCTAAGACAAAATCATAAGGCAGTGTTTTAAATTTACAACTATTTGCATGCATGTTTAATTTAGCAGATGTCAGAATAGTAATTAGAAAAATTCGGCAAAAGCAAAGCTTGATGGATAATTCTAATTGTGATAGAGTCAAACATTGAAGTACAGGATTCATCAGGTTTTTTTTTAAAGTTAATGAAATTAAAGTGTCAGGACGTTTATGTCTACTGATTGATTTTGCTCTTGTTTGACAGAAGTAATTCACCATCTGGCAAGTATTAGGTTAGAAGCTGAAATATTAAAACAAGAAAATAAAGTTTATACTGGGATTCTGCTAGTTCTGTCTTTGCATCCAACTAAATTTAGATGCAAACTTACTAAATAATTTTTATTATACACATCATTTAAACAATTAAAATAAAACCTTACAATTTAATTATTATTGCCTAATATAATAAATTTAATTAAACATTCAGCAAGAACAAAAATAATTATGTTATTTCAAAGACCATTTTGTTTATTACCATGGAACAGGGGGTCTGGTTGAAAAAATTAACTGTTTGCACAAATAAAAAAATAATCATATCTACCTGCCGTGTCTGGCCTTAAGCATTCTGTATGCTTAATTAATAGAACGATTACATCTGTTACATCTCTGTAGCAGCTGTGGTGTTTGCCTTCAGTTTCTTCACGTCTTCTAGTTCTGTACAGTCACACATGCTTTGCATCAGATCATTTGAAACTGCACATACAGCATTACAATATACACTTCATATTTTATTATTTGACTGTGAAACTCACTGAACATGGCGTAAAGGTGCGATTAATAACGTCATCGCTGCCCCACCTGAATTGCTGCATGACATATCGTTATATCCCACAATGGGCAAGGTCAAGTCGTATCAGGTAAGGTCAAGTCATATTGGGTGAGGTCAAGTCATATTGGGCGAGTTTATCAAGACTGTTCGATTATAATATTTGAATAATATCAAATGACATAACACATTGACGCAGGTTTAAGGCCAATACGATTACTAACGTATAATATATTTATATTGACGAATAACATACACAATGATGATGTAATTAGTCACATTTCTGTAATTTTAATTATATTTAATCATACATCTGTTAATTTTAAGTCTGATGCCACCATGATGAAAAATGCTAAATCGTACCCAGGTCTGTTTTTAAGGAGAACTCTTGTCCTAACTTGCTAGGATACAATACTAGTACTTTCTATCCCAGCATGCTGTGCACACAGTTGAAGTCTCCTAAATACACACCATGTATCTCTCCTCTCAACATGCACAACACAACCAACCTGTGCATTTCGCTTTTGTTTTCTGCAAGAAGTAGTATATATTGTGGTAATAGAAGTTGTATATATGTATCAATGAGGTCGTGGTAATAGAAATAGTATCTATCTTAATGAGGTTGTGGTAATATATGTACCATCTACCAGAGCTGTGAGGTTGTGGTAACAGAAGTAGTATATATTGCAGTAATAGAAGTAGTATCTACCTCAATGAGATTGGTGCAATTGAAGTAGTATCTACCTTAACGAGGTTGTGGTCCTCTGTGGGGATTGTTGAGTTCCTCCCCCTCACCAACACAAACTGGCTGTCCTTCGAATACACAAGTTTGAAGGTGTGTTCCTCCCCTGGTTCCTCTTACCTCCGCTGTAGCTCCACCACCTATCTTGATGACCGTCTCAATGTTACCCCCTTTGGCCTGCAAGACAATGGTCAAGTAAAATGACCACATGGTGCCAAAACCTACATTTTAATTAAATGTGCATGAAGAAATGCGCCAAGGTAGATTACTTTCAGTTCCAAGCAGACCTGGGGCCAAAGTACTCTATACTCAGTACTCGTGTGCACTCGAGTACATTTTTTAAGTACTCGTACTTGTACTCATGAAACTTATGGGTCATGGATTCGTACTCGTACTCATACTCATTGTACTCAGACTTTACGAGTACATCTGAGTACTTTCTCAATATGTACAGGGGAAAATAAATAAATTTGGTTATAAAAATGAAACTTTCCTGAAATATTTAAATGTTCAACTTTTTTTTAAATACTTTGTTATTTCTGATAGTATACAACCTTACCATCCCTACACATCCCATTACATCCTCGTTCTCTGATAACAATGACTATGATACCCAAACATGGCAACAGGCAGCATCTTTTCCCAGTCAGAAACACCCTGTTAAGCAAACATAATAATTGTAGGCTTGCAGTTCAGGCCATAAACCTGTTTGTTTAATTAAGCCATAAAGAGTCAATTAGCAGTTAACCCACCAGTTAGACAGGAAATGCCTTTGATGTAGTATGGAGACCATGCCACTTGGCTGACAGTGCTAACTGCTAAGAACAAGAACTGCCAGTCTTCCTCTGTAGAAGTAAGGTGGCTCAAGTCAGACTGTCTCCTACACTAGTATAATCCCATGCCAGCAGCCTGGATAAAAAATCCAAGAGGATGCTGAGCCTGTTATGTGGACATGTGCTAACCCTCTCAACAACTAGTAGTCTGCGATCAGAAAATATAAATTGCAAACTTATAACATAAGCAGATGAACGTGAGGTGAACGAATACCTCAGTCAGCCATGACAGATTGTCACTGTGACCCACTGCAGTTCTGAGTTTTCCAACTCTGGCTCAATTGGTCCCACACACTTCTTAGCATTCCAGCCTCATCAGCCCCAGTTGAAAGAGTATTTAGCATAGCCGAGAAAGTAATCTGCCCTGAACGGTGCAGCCTGAAAGACTAAACCTGTGAACAACTCATGTTCATTCCGTGCAATGGCAAATAGATGATAAGATCATAGGATGCCACTGAAATGAATGCCAATGAAGTGAATTTCATTGTTGATGAAACATAGCTTTTATTAGTTTTCCTCATAATTTTTTTTTTATCAACTGCCATTACATATTCACTTGTGCTGAGTTATATAAATTAGATTAATTAATAATTTAAAAATACGTTGTTATTTAATGTTTATATTTGTTTTAAATGTACTCGTACTTTTACTCGTACTCGTGAGAATGTACTCGTAGTTGTACTCAGCTTTTAGCAATGTACTCTACTCATCCATCGTCAAAGTACTCGTACTTGTACTCATAAAAATGTACTCGGCCCCAGGTCTGGTTCCAAGCCAACTGATGATGATCACGTACGTCAATTCCGAGCCATTTCAAAAGACAAACACGTTCTAAACTTACACATTTATCAATGCAGGTGTTGGTGAAACAGAAACAAATTAAGCTTTACTAAACAGTAGTATTTGCAAATTGTACTAGGCATATAGGTTGGATAAATCAAAATTAAGACCTTTTTATAAATTAAAGTTTGTACAGCCCTTTCAAGGCCATGAAACTTACTCAAAGATCCAGTTAGACTTCTGAAGATTCTGCCCGTCTCCTGAGTAACAGATCGTTTACATTTTAATAAAAATATATATTAGTACTATACCTCAGCATCGACTACAGCATTGTACTCTTGCTGCTCGTTGAGTGTTGACTACAGCATTGTACTCTTGCTGTTCGTTGAGTGTTGACTACAGCATTGTACTCTTGCTGTTCGTTGAGTGTCGACTACAGCATTGTACTCTTGCTGTTCGTTGAGTGTTGACTACAGCATTGTACTCTTGCTGTTCATTGAGTGTCGACTACAGCATTGTACTCTTGCTGCTCGTTGAGTGTTGACTACAGCATTGTACTTTTGCTGTTCGTTGAGTGTTGACTACAGCATTGTACTCTTGCGGTTCGTTGAGTGTTGACTACAGCATTGTACTCTTGCTGTTCGTTGAGTGTTGACTACAGCATTGTACTCTTGCTGCTCGTTGAGTGTTGACTACAGCATTGTACTCTTGCTGCTCGTTGAGTGTTGACTACAGCATTGTACTCTTGCTGTTCGTTGAGTGTTGACTACAGCATTGTACTCTTGATGTTCGTTGAGTGTTGACTACAGCATTGTACTCTTGCTGTTCGTTGAGTGTTGACTACAGCATTGTACTCTTGCTGCTCGTTGAGTGTCGACTACAGCATTGTACTCTTGCTGTTCGTTGAGTGTCGACTACAGAATTGTACTCTTGCTGCTCGTTGTGTGTTGACTACAGCATTGTACTCCTGCTGTTCATTGAGTGTCGACTACAGCATTGTACTCTTGCTGCTCGTTGAGTGTTGACTACAGCATTGTACTCTTGCTGTTCATTAAGTGTCGACTACAGCATTGTACTCTTGCTGCTCGTTGAGTGTTGACTACAGCATTGTACTCTTGCTGCTCGTTGAGTGTTGACTACAGCATTGTACTCTTGCTGCTCGTTGAGTGTCGACTACAACATTGTACTCTTGCTGTTCGTTGAGTGTCGACTACAGCATTGTACTCTTGCTGCTCGTTGAGTGTTGACTACAGCATTGTACTCTTGCTGCTCGTTGAGTGTTGACTACAGCATTGTACTCTTGCTGTTCGTTGAGTGTCGACTACAGCATTGTACTCTTGCTGCTCGTTGAGTGTTGACTACAGCATTGTACTCTTGCTGCTCGTTGAGTGTTGACTACAGCATTGTACTCTTGCTGTTCGTTGAGTGTTGACTACAGCATTGTACTCTTGCTGTTCGCTGAGTGTTGACTACAGCATTGTACTCTTGCTGCTCGTTGAGTGTCAACTACAGCATTGTACTCTTGCTGTTCGTTGAGTGTTGACTACAGCATTGTACTCTTTCTGCTTGTTTAGTGTTGACTACAGCATTGTACTCTTGCTGCTCGTTGAGTGTCGACTACAGCATTGTACTCTTGCTGTTCGTTGAGTGTCGACTACAGCATTGTACTCTTGCTGTTCGTTGAGTGTTAACTACAGCATTGTACTCTTGCTGCTCGTTGTGTGTCGACTACAGAATTGTACTCTTGCTGTTCGTTGAGTGTTGACTACAGCATTGTACTCTTGCTGCTCGTTGAGTGTCGACTACAGAATTGTACTCTTGCTGTTCGTTGAGTGTTGACTACAGAATTGTACTCTTGCTGTTCGTTGAGTGTTGACTACAGAATTGTACTCTTGCTGCTCGTTGAGTGTTGACTACAGAAATGTACTCTTGCTGCTCGTTGAATGTTGACTACAGAAATGTACTCTTGCTGTTCGTTGAGTGTTGACTACAGCATTGTACTCTTGCTGCTCGTTGAGTGTTGACTACAGCATTGTACTCTTGCTGTTCGTTGAGTGTTGACTACAGCATTGTACTCTTGCTGCTCGTTGAGTGTTGACTACAGCATTGTACTCTTGCTGTTCGCTGAGTGTTGACTACAGCATTGTACTCTTGCTGCTCGTTGAGTGTCGACTACAGCATTGTACTCTTGCTGTTCGTTGAGTGTTGACTACAGCATTGTACTCTTCTGCTCGTTGAGTGTCGACTACAGCATTGTACTCTTGCTGTTCGTTGAGTGTTGACTACAGCATTGTACTCTTGCTGTTCGCTGAGTGTTGACTACAGCATTATACTCTTGCTGTTCGTTGAGTGTCGACTACAGCATTGTACTCTTGCTGTTCGCTGAGTGTTGACTACAGCATTGTACTCTTGCTGTTCGTTGAGTGTCGACTACAGAATTGTACTCTTGCTGCTCGTTGTGTGTTGACTACAGCATTGTACTCCTGCTGTTCATTGAGTGTCGACTACAGCATTGTACTCTTGCTGCTCGTTGAGTGTTGACTACAGCATTGTACTCTTGCTGCTCATTGAGTGTCGACTACAGCATTGTACTCTTGCTGCTCGTTGAGTGTTGCCTACAGCATTGTACTCTTGCTGTTCGTTGAGTGTCGACTACAGCATTGTACTCTTGCTGCTCGTTGAGTGTTGACTACAGCATTGTACTCTTGCTGCTCGTTGAGTGTTGACTACAGCATTGTACTCTTGCTGCTCGTTGAGTGTTGACTACAGCATTGTACTCTTGCTGTTCGCAGAGTGTTGACTACAGCATTGTACTCTTGCTGCTCGTTGAGTGTCGACTACAGCATTGTACTCTTGCTGTTCGTTGAGTGTTGACTACAGCATTATACTCTTCTGCTCGTTGAGTGTCGACTACAGCATTGTACTCTTGCTGTTCGTTGAGTGTTGACTACAGCATTGTACTCTTGCTGTTCGCTGAGTGTTGACTACAGCATTATACTCTTGCTGTTCGTTGAGTGTCGACTACAGCATTGTACTCTTGCTGTTCGCTGAGTGTTGACTACAGCATTGTACTCTTGCTGTTCGTTGAGTGACGACTACAGAATTGTACTCTTGCTGCTCGTTGTGTGTTGACTACAGCATTGTACTCCTGCTGTTCATTGAGTGTCGACTACAGCATTGTACTCTTGCTGCTCGTTGGGTGTTGACTACAGCATTGTACTCTTGCTGTTCATTGAGTGTCGACTAGAGCATTGTACTCTTGCTGCTCGTTGAGTGTTGACTACAGCATTGTACTCTTGCTGCTCGTTGAGTGTCGACAACAACATTGTACTCTTGCTGTTCGTTGAGTGTCGACTACAGCATTGTACTCTTGCTGCTCGTTGAGTGTTGACTACAGCATTGTACTCTTGCTGCTCGTTGAGTGTTGACTACAGCATTGTACTCTTGCTGTTCGTTGAGTGTCGACTACAGCATTGTACTCTTGCTGCTCGTTGAGTGTTGACTACAGCATTGAACTCTTGCTGTTCGTTGAGTGTGACTACAGACTACAGCATTGTACTCTTGCTGCTCGTTGAGTGTTGACTACAGCATTGTACTCTTGCTGTTCGTTGAGTGTCGACTACAGCATTGTACTCTTGCTGTTCGTTGAGTGTTGACTACAGCATTGTACTCTTGCTGTTCGTTGAGTGTCGACTACAGCATTGTACTCTTGCTGCTCGTTGAGTGTTGACTACAGCATTGTACTCTTGCTGTTCGTTGAGTGTTGACTACAGCATTGTACTCTTGCTGTTCATTGAGTGTCGACTACAGCATTGTACTCTTGCTGTTCGTTGAGTGTTGACTACAGCATTGTACTCTTGCTGTTCATTGAGTGTCGACTACAGCATTGTACTCTTGCTGTTCGTTGAGTGTCGACTACAGCATTGTACTCTTGCTGCTCGTTGAGTGTCGACTACAGCATTGTACTCCTGCTGCTCGTTGAGTGTTGACTACAGCATTGTACTCTTGCTGTTCGTTGAGTGTTGACTACAGCATTGTACTCTTGCTGTTCGTTGAGTGTTGACTACAGCATTGTACTCTTGCTGTTCGTTTAGTGTCGACTACAGCATTGTACTCTTGCTGCTCGTTGAGTGTTGACTACAGCATTGTACTCTTGCTGTTCGTTGAGTGTCGACTACAGCATTGTACTATTGCTGCTCGTTGAGTGTTGACTACAGCATTGTACTCTTGCTGCTCGTTGAGTGTTGACTACAGCATTGTACTCTTGCTGTTCGTTGAGTGTCGACTACAGCATTGTACTCTAGCTGCTCGTTGAGTGTTGACTACAGCATTGTACTCTTGCTGCTCGTCGAGTGTTGACTACAGCATTGTACTCTTGCTGCTCGTTGAGTGTTGACTACAGCATTGTATTCTTGCTGTTCGCAGAGTGTTGACTACAGCATTGTACTCTTGCTGCTCGTTGAGTGTCGACTACAGCATTGTACTCTTGCTGTTCGTTGAGTGTTGACTACAGCATTATACTCTTCTGCTCGTTGAGTGTCGACTACAGCATTGTACTCTTGCTGTTCGTTGAGTGTTGACTACAGCATTGTACTCTTGCTGTTCGCTGAGTGTTGACTACAGCATTATACTCTTGCTGTTCGTTGAGTGTCGACTACAGCATTGTACTCTTGCTGTTCGCTGAGTGTTGACTACAGCATTGTACTCTTGCTGTTCGTTGAGTGTCGACTACATAATTGTACTCTTGCTGCTCGTTGTGTGTTGACTACAGCATTGTACTCCTGCTGTTCATTGAGTGTCGACTACAGCATTGTACTCTTGCTGCTCGTTGGGTGTTGACTACAGCATTGTACTATTGCTGTTCATTGAGTGTCGACTACAGCATTGTACTCTTGCTGCTCGTTGAGTGTTGACTACAGCATTGTACTCTTGCTGCTCGTTGAGTGTCGACAACAACATTGTACTCTTGCTGTTCGTTGAGTGTCGACTACAGCATTGTACTCTTGCTGCTCGTTGAGTGTTGACTACAGCATTGTACTCTTGCTGCTCGTTGAGTGTTGACTACAGCATTGTACTCTTGCTGTTCGTTGAGTGTCGACTACAGCATTGTACTCTTGCTGTTCGTTGAGTGTTGACTACAGCATTGTACTCTTGCTGCTCGTTGAGTGTCAACTACAGCATTGTACTCTTGCTGTTCGTTGAGTGTTGACTACAGCATTGTACTATTTCTGCTCGTTGAGTGTTGACTACAGCATTGTACTCTTGCTGCTCGTTGAGTGTCGACTACAGCATTGTACTCTTGCTGTTCGTTGAGTGTCGACTACAGCATTGTACTCTTGCTGTTCGTTGAGTGTTGACTACAGCATTGTACTCTTGCTGCTCGTTGAGTGTTGACTACAGCATTGTACTCTTGCTGTTCGCTGAGTGTTGACTACAGCATTGTACTCTTGCTGCTCGTTGAGTGTCGACTACAGCATTGTACTCTTGCTGTTCGTTGAGTGTTGACTACAGCATTGTACTCTTCTGCTCGTTGAGTGTCGACTACAGCATTGTACTCTTGCTGTTCGTTGAGTGTTGACTACAGCATTGTACTCTTGCTGTTCGCTGAGTGTTGACTACAGCATTATACTCTTGCTGTTCGTTGAGTGTCGACTACAGCATTGTACTCTTGCTGTTCGCTGAGTGTTGACTACAGCATTGTACTCTTGCTGTTCGTTGAGTGTCGACTACATAATTGTACTCTTGCTGCTCGTTGTGTGTTGACTACAGCATTGTACTCCTGCTGTTCATTGAGTGTCGACTACAGCATTGTACTCTTGCTGCTCGTTGGGTGTTGACTACAGCATTGTACTCTTGCTGTTCATTGAGTGTCGACTACAGCATTGTACTCTTGCTGCTCGTTGAGTGTTGACTACAGCATTGTACTCTTGCTGCTCGTTGAGTGTCGACAACAACATTGTACTCTTGCTGTTCGTTGAGTGTCGACTACAGCATTGTACTCTTGCTGCTCGTTGAGTGTTGACTACAGCATTGTACTCTTGCTGCTCGTTGAGTGTTGACTACAGCATTGTACTCTTGCTGTTCGTTGAGTGTCGACTACAGCATTGTACTCTTGCTGCTCGTTGAGTGTTGACTACAGCATTGAACTCTTGCTGTTCGTTGAGTGTCGACTACAGCATTGTACTCTTGCTGCTCGTTGAGTGTTGACTACAGCATTGTACTCTTGCTGTTCGTTGAGTGTCGACTACAGCATTGTACTCTTGCTGTTCATTGAGTGTCGACTACAGCATTGTACTCTTGCTGTTCGTTGAGTGTCGACTACAGCATTGTACTCTTGCTGTTCGTTGAGTGTCGACTACAGCATTGTACTCTTGCTGCTCGTTGAGTGTTGACTACAGCATTGTACTCTTGCTGTTCGTTGAGTGTTGACTACAGCATTGTACTCTTGCTGTTCATTGAGTGTCGACTACAGCATTGTACTCTTGCTGTTCGTTGAGTGTTGACTACAGCATTGTACTCTTGCTGTTCATTGAGTGTCGACTACAGCATTGTACTCTTGCTGTTCGTTGAGTGTCGACTACAGCATTGTACTCTTGCTGCTCGTTGAGTGTCGACTACAGCATTGTACTCCTGCTGCTCGTTGAGTGTTGACTACAGCATTGTACTCTTGCTGTTCGTTGAGTGTTGACTACAGCATTGTACTCTTGCTGTTCGTTGAGTGTTGACTACAGCATTGTACTCTTGCTGTTCGTTGAGTGTCGACTACAGCATTGTACTCTTGCTGCTCGTTGAGTGTTGACTACAGCATTGTACTCTTGCTGCTCGTTGAGTGTTGACTGCAGCATTGTACTCTTGCTGTTCGTTGAGTGTCGACTACAGCATTGTACTATTGCTGCTCGTTGAGTGTTGACTACAGCATTGTACTCTTGCTGTTCGTTGAGTGTCGACTACAGCATTGTACTCTTGCTGCTCGTTGAGTGTTGACTACAGCATTGTACTCTTGCTGCTCGTTGAATGTTGACTACAGCATTGTACTCTTGCTGTTCGTTGAGTGTCGACTACAGCATTGTACTCTTGCTGCTCGTTGAGTGTTGACTACAGCATTGAACTCTTGCTGTTCGTTGAGTGTCGACTACAGCATTGTACTCTTGCTGCTCGTTGAGTGTTGACTACAGCATTGTACTCTTGCTGTTCGTTGAGTGTTGACTACAGCATTGTACTCTTGCTGTTCGTTGAGTGTCGACTACAGCATTGTACTCTTGCTGTTCGTTGAGTGTTGACTACAGCATTGTACTCTTGCTGTTCGTTGAGTGTCGACTACAGCATTGTACTCTTGCATTGTACTCTTGCTGCTCGTTGAGTGTTGACTACAGAAATGTACTCTTGCTGTTCGTTGAGTGTTGACTACAGCATTGTACTCTTGCTGCTCGTTGAGTGTTGACTACAGCATTGTACTCTTGCTGTTCGTTGAGTGTTGACTACAGCATTGTACTCTTGCTGCTCGTTGAGTGTTGACTACAGCATTGTACTCTTGCTGTTCGTTGAGTGTCGACTACAGCATTGTACTCTTGCTGCTCGTTGAGTGTTGACTACAGCATTGTACTCTTGCTGTTCGTTGAGTGTCGACTACAGCATTGTAGCTGCTCGTTGAGTGTTGACTACAGCATTGTACTCTTGCTGCTCGTTGAGTGTTGACTACAGCATTGTACTCTTGCTGTTCGTTGAGTGTCGACTACAGCATTGTACTCTTGCTGCTCGTTGAGTGTTGACTACAGCATTGTACTCATGCTGCTTGTTGAGTGTTGACTACAGCATTGTACTCTTGCTGTTCGTTGAGTGTTGACTACAGCATTGTACTCTTGCTGTTCGCTGAGTGTTGACTACAGCATTGTACTCTTGCTGCTCGTTGAGTGTCAACTACAGCATTGTACTCTTGCTGTTCGTTGAGTGTTGACTACAGCATTGTACTCTTTCTGCTTGTTTAGTGTTGACTACAGCATTGTACTCTTGCTGCTCGTTGAGTGTCGACTACAGCATTGTACTCTTGCTGTTCGTTGAGTGTCGACTACAGCATTGTACTCTTGCTGTTCGTTGAGTGTTAACTACAGCATTGTACTCTTGCTGCTCGTTGTGTGTCGACTACAGAATTGTACTCTTGCTGTTCGTTGGGTGTTGACTACAGCATTGTACTCTTGCTGCTCGTTGAGTGTCGACTACATAATTGTACTCTTGCTGTTCGTTGAGTGTCGACTACAGAATTGTACTCTTGCTGTTCGTTGAGTGTTGACTACAGAATTGTACTCTTGCTGCTCGTTGAGTGTTGACTACAGAAATGTACTCTTGCTGCTCGTTGAATGTTGACTACAGAAATGTACTCTTGCTGTTCGTTGAGTGTTGACTACAGCATTGTACTCTTGCTGCTCGTTGAGTGTTGACTACAGCATTGTACTCTTGCTGCTCGTTGAGTGTTGACTACAGCATTGTACTCTTGCTGCTCGTTGAGTGTTGACTACAGCATTGTACTCTTGCTGTTCGTTGAGTGTCGACTACAGCATTGTACTCTTGCTGCTCGTTGAGTGTTGACTACAGCATTGTACTCTTGCTGCTCGTTGAGTGTTGACTACAGCATTGTACTCTTGCTGTTCGTTGAGTGTTGACTACAGCATTGTACTCTTGCTGCTCGTTGAGTGTTGACTACAGCATTGTACTCTTGCTGTTCGTTGAGTGTCGACTACAGCATTGTACTCTTGCTGCTCGTTGAGTGTTGACTACAGCATTGTACTCTTGCTGCTCGTTGAGTGTTGACTACAGCATTGTACTCTTGCTGCTCGTTGAGTGTTGACTACAGCATTGTACTCTTGCTGTTCGTTGAGTGTCGACTACAGCATTGTACTCTTGCTGCTCGTTGAGTGTTGACTACAGCATTGAACTCTTGCTGTTCGTTGAGTGTCGACTACAGCGTTGTACTCTTGCTGCTCGTTGAGTGTTGACTACAGCATTGTACTCTTGCTGTTCGTTGAGTGTCGACTACAGCATTGTACTCTTGCTGTTCGTTGAGTGTTGACTACAGCATTGTACTCTTGCTGTTCATTGAGTGTCGACTACAGCATTGTACTCTTGCTGTTCGTTGAGTGTCGACTACAGCATTGTACTCTTGCTGCTCGTTGAGTGTCGACTACAGCATTGTACTCTTGCTGCTCGTTGAGTGTTGACTACAGCATTGTACTCTTGCTGCTCGTTGAGTGTTGACTACAGCATTGTTCTCCTGCTGCTCGTTGAGTGTTGACTACAGCATTGTACTCTTGCTGTTCGTTGAGTGTTGACTACAGCATTGTACTCTTGCTGTTCGTTGAGTGTTGACTACAGCATTGTACTCTTGCTGTTCGTTGAGTGTTGACTACAGCGTTGTACTCTTGCTGTTCGTTGAGTGTTGACTACAGCATTGTACTCTTGCTGTTCGTTGAGTGTCGACTACAGCATTGTACTCTTGCTGTTCGTTGAGTGTCGACTACAGCATTGTACTCTTGCTGTTCGTTGAGTGTCGACTACAGCATTGTACTCTTGCTGTTCGTTGAGTGTCGACTACAGCATTGTACTCCTGCTGCTCGTTGAGTGTTGACTACAGCATTGTACTCCTGCTGCTCGTTGAGTGTCGACTACAGCATTGTACTCTTGCTGTTCGTTGAGTGTTGACTACAGCATTGTACTCTTGCTGTTCGTTGAGTGTCGACTACAGCATTGTACTCTTGCTGTTCGTTGAGTGTTGACTACAGCATTGTACTCTTGCTGCTCGTTGAGTGTTGACTACATCATTGTACTCTTGCTGTTCGTTGAGTGTTGACTACAGCTTGTACTCTTGCTGTTCGTTGAGTGTCGACCACAGCATTGTACTCTTGCTGTTCGTTGAGTGCTGACTACAGCATTGTACTCTTGCTGTTCGTTGAGTGTCAACTACAGCATTGTACATTGTACTCTTGAGTGTCGCATTGCGCAATGCCTCAAGACGTAGTCGACTGCTCTCCTTTATGTTAAACATGTCTTTGTAGTTCCCTCGTAGTACCATGTCCAACCATAACAACGACTGAGCCACCATCACCTTCGTTTCATTCAACTCTTTCGTAAACACCTCAAACATCTCCATTTGTATACGCCCCTCTTTCGTCTTCTTGCGAGACATCTGAATCATCTTAATATTCTGCTTTATGTGCTTCATTGTCAGTGACTTCTTGTGGTGTAACAGTTGAAGATCACGACAGCCATTAGCCAACCAAAATGTGAGTGGTTTCTTTGATAATTTTGGTACTTTCTTTTGCAGCTTTACAAACTGGTGACCAATGTAGCATTTATAGGTGTATATTTGAACGATGAAAAGCACAAGTAGAAACAGTCGCAGTAAATTCATGATGTTACTTTGAATTCACATAATGTTAATGTATAAAAAGTATTATATCATAGGTTCTTAGTATATCGTAAATGCATAGTGGCGCATTGTGAAATAGGCTAAAGTGTGTCTTTGTTGTCCTGTCACTGTTCCTGGACGGTGTTTGCCTGGCCCGTGAGGCTGAGCCCGAGGGCAACGTATGATCGCTCTGCCGGGGTCCCGAATGGTTCGGCCCCTGACGAGTTCGGCCCACGCAGACGGATGGTTCGGCCCGGATGTTTCGGCCCACGCCGACGGATAGTTCGGCCCACGTAACAAACATCCGCTATGCAGGGTCGGATGTTTCGGCCCACGGAGACGTCGACGGATGTTTCGGCCAACTTCACCGAAAATTCGACGGGCGGTGTCGGATGTTTCAGACCATTGATAATTATCAAAAGCAGCGGTCGCCTCAGTCCTGCCTCAGCCCACTGCGTTTGATTCGGCCTGTTGCGTTTGAAGATTGTTTTTGATGTTTCACAATAAATTACCTACCACCTCTTTAGTGTTTGTTGGTTTATTTATTTGAACTCGCACTTGTACCTGGATTGCTTGTATGTGTGATATTTGTTTGTTTGTTGCAAAGTATCCTAGCAGTAAGCTAAACAAACACGGTAACGGAGCACACGCCACACGGCAATCTGCTCACTCCCTTTATGTAGTTGATGTCGATTGAACAAATAAAATGTGTGACCACACTTTTCAAAGACGCATTGACGAGGATGTTATTCTACAGTTCACAGGTCTATTGTAACGATTTTTCAAGGGCTGTATGATGATGACGAATGTGTCTGCTTTCAAGAATAACTGTTGTCAAGATTTTACAATAGAAGAATTTATAGTACTGTTATTACATGACAAATATTTCTTCAAGGAGATATTACATCACTCCTCTTTATGGGGTGATTACATTAACAAAAGTATCACCTCACCAGCCATACACATACGCAACTTCGATCTCTGCGTGATACAAGAAATGGCATTTTTCAGTGTGAAATGTGAAAACCCAAATATTTTCAGTGTGAATTGTGATCCAGGACACCCCTACACCTCCTCTATATACATATATAATCTATTATACTATATTAATTCGCGATATATATATATATATCAAGAGTTAATATAGTATAATATATTATATATGTACATATAATGTATTAATATATATATACAGGTTCTTACATATAATGATATATATATATATACATTTATTAACCTATAATTATTATCGATATATAATATATGTATGCATGTCTTTTTTACATTTATTTTATTCATTTATTTACCACGTCTTTATTGTTGAGGTAACACCCTTACAATACCTGTTTGTGAGTTGTTTGTGTGCAGTAGCAGCTTCCTTTCCAGTAGCCAAAAACAACACCGGCCTACGCTAATATGTTTGAAGATGGTTGAGCACATTGTTTGTGCTCAACCCCTTGATGTAGTCAGTTAACTAGAAGTCAGTAGAACTGATGGAATGTGTGATCATACGCAAGTCAAAATAGTTGCATGCAATATAAGAATTATTTAAACAGTTATCATTATTTAAACATTGAAACATCACGCATAAATATATAATAATTCGTGACACATTTACCGAAAATATGCAAGTCAAAATAGTTGCATGCAATATAGGAATTATTTAAACATTTATCATTATTTAAACATTGAAACATCACGCATAAATATCTAATAATTCGTGACACATTTACAGAAAATACGCAAGTCAAAATAGTTGCATGCATTATAAGAATTATTTAAACATCAAAGTCAGATTTCTAAACAGAAGCAGGACGGATGGTTCGGCCCTTAGAGGCCGCCGACACAGGTTTCAGAAACGGTTGATTCGGCCCACATCACCGCCGACACCAGTTGCAGAAACGGTTAATTCGGCCCACGCGAACGCAAGCAGGTCACGTTTAACCGGTTGCGTGAACGGATGGTTCGGCCCCATGGGCCGAACTCGTCGGGGGCCGAAACATCCGACTTCCCTCTGCCGAGGCCAATCCCCTCTTCTTCTCTCTCTCTGTCCCTGCGTTCCGGTCCAGCGTCCCTGATCTGCAGTGTCAAACGGCATTACTCACCGATGCGAAAGCTAGAACCATCATGGCTCGCATCATCAGACCTTGATAATGCAAAGTAATTACCGAAGGCACCGCGTTAACTAGCTGGATGAGTATTGGCAAAGTTACAGGCAATCTCACATCTGGCACTGCTCTTAAGTTCTCAGCCCCTGTCAAGAGTTTAGATATGATGAAATTCTTTCCAGGGCCCTGGAAACCATTGATCTTATGAAAATATGAGATGGCTGACACAGTGGACACGATAGATGCTGGGGCGAAACCTGTGTTATGCAAATGCGCTATGAAGACCATCATACTTGGGACCGAAATTGGCAAAATGGGAACTACCTTTACCGACTGCAAAAACCCTACCAGCTTTGTCCAAGCCCTCCCATATTGTACCCTGGATGATGGAGCTAATGATGCTTGCAATAATACCTCTACAGTGTCCTGAAGGCCGCCGGGGAGATGTGGAATGGCAACGTGGTCGGCTCGTGATTGGCCCATGGTGCCAGCTTGTGAAATTGGTCGATCTGAGAACGGGACAATTTGTCAGCTAGTGTATTGTCCCAACCTGGCACATGTCGGGCTGTAAAATTAATATTCAAACGCAAGCATGTTAAAATCAACTTACGAAGTAACACCAATACTGATGTTTCTTTGGATGATTGTTTGTTGAGCACTGAGACCAAGGATTCATTGTCCGTAAAAAAACAGACACTACTGTTTGCCCAGGCCTCCCCCCACATCTCCACGGCAGCCATAATGGGATATAACTCCAACACTGTAATGTTGTGAGCTTGCCAAGAGACGGGCCATTCACCATAAAACCATTCAGGCCCACATACTGCCCCATACCCTATGCCCCCCGATGCATCCGTGAACAACTGCAGATAATGTCCTGTGAGAAACTCATCGTTTATAAAGAAAGACCTGCCATTAAAATTATCAAGAAATTCCAGCCAGACCAACATATCCAACTTGACCTGCCTTGTTAGCCTAACGTGGTGATTAGGCTTGCTTAATCCAAGAGTTAAATCGATCATTCTTCTTAAAAAGGCCCTTGCAAAACGCAATATACAGCACATGAAACTGAGTAACCCTATCAGAGACTCTAACTCCCTGAGTGTGACCTTGTGCTTACCAAGAAATGACTGTAACAATGACCTGGCCTTTTCCAACCTGTCTTCTGGCAAGCGGGCCTCCATTGACACTGTATCGAGAGTAATACCTAGGAATTGTATTTCCGTACATGAGCCAACTGTCTTATCTGGTGCTAATGGAACCCCTAGCACTCTACACATATGCATGAATGTTTTCAAATCCCTTTGACATTTCCCCGTGGACTCCGCTAACAACAGAAAGTCATCCAGCACATGAATTACCTTTGACAAACCCAGCTTCTCTTCAGCCACCCACTCTAATGCTGTGCCGAAAGCTTCAAAGATAGCACACGAACTAGCACAACCCATTGGCCAGACCGCGTCCATGTAAAATTTATCCTTCCAACAGAAACCTAGCAGTGGTCGGTCTTTCGAAGCTACCGGAATTATCCTGAATGCAGATTCGATATCTACTTTAGCCATAAACACGACATTGGTGGCCTGCTTAACAAAAGAAATAGCATCCTGGATTGTTGCGTATTGAACCGTGCTAAATTCACTGGGTATGTAGTCATTAACAGACGAGCCTTCTGGGTAAGATAAGTTATGTATCATACGAAATTCTCCTGGTAATTTTTAGGCACTACACCAAGGGGGGACACTCTAAACCTGGGGTCCCCCGGAAGTATGTCAAATGGACCTAAAACTCTCTGTAACGATAAAAAAAAAATTCTGCTACTTCATATCTATTACCTGTGGTAATTCAAAAGCAGATCGCATGTTAGCAACTTTCTTATCCTTCTGTATTGGTATCCCTAAACACCCAATATCAAAGCCTTTTTCAAAACCGTGCACAAGATATTCAATCTGAGCTACATCATATCCATACAACCACTTGCTGAGTATGGCTGGGGATACTGGCGAGGGCATGACCAGTTCACCTTCACTATTTGAACCCTCCCCGCTGAGCTGGGATTCCTCTATGCTTTGGACATCTAACCCGGGATGCCCTGCCCCACACCACCTGCATGCATGTCTGTACCTGCACGGATTGTAGGGGCATGGGGTACCTGCGTTGTATGTATTGCATTGCCTGAGTCGCAGAGCTGCCCCCTTGCCAAGAAAGGGAGGCCGCCCTTGCCCCTTTGGCATTGGCTGAGCCGCCTGCAGCCACAACTCCGAATGCATCTCATCCCACTGCCAACCCTCTACTGTTTTGAAAGTGCGAAAGGACTCGTCATACCCTCGCCAGTTCCCCCCCCCCATTCACACAGATTTCGGATGATGTGCCTATATTAAGCAGCTTGGGGCCCTCAACTATATTGCCTGGCTTCAGCATGTACACTGAACTAAATATATCGAACGCTTTGGACCATAAATAGAATGACCTGATTTCAGTTTTGGGCTTCGGCACGACGCAAACAGCTGGGCTACCACTATCTCCTTCGGGACGTATCGTGAGGGATAGATCTGGTTGTGTGAAGGTGGCTTCTGGAAGGAGAGAGTGCAAATCAACAAATTCACACTCCCATATCTTACTTCTCATCTTACTAGGGACATGACCATGAAGAGACAAGGAATGACTAATTACTTTGGCCACCCTTGTCTGCGTCGGCCCCGGCAAATTCTGCATGCATTGCACCATACCTGCATCTATTGGCTGGCACGATCACACCATGCCTTCTACATTTGGCCACGGAGGGTCCACCATGGCAGTTCCCTGCGCCATATCAGATGACGGACCCGCAACCTGCTGTACTGCTGTCGACGAAGCAGGTATCGGTTGACTTGCAGTCGCCGGCATAACGTTGGGCACGACCGACTGCAACAAGTCCTTCACCTCCCGCAGTTCCCGACGGAGCTGCTCTGTCGCATCGAGTCGACTCTCGACGTTCGCTTCCCAGCGTCGACGAGCAGCACTCGCAGCAGATGCTGTTGCCAGTCTAGCCGCCGGGTCTACTTGGACTGCTGCTGGCACGTCTTCAATCTGTGGGGGATGACCACTTGCGGCCGCTCTGGCACGCTGCCGGACAGACTGCCTCACCGGCGCCATTCTACAATATGATGGGTGGTGTTATATATTGAATAGGAAACAAATGCAACATATCTATCCATACGGACCATCCGGTCCTTTACATGGAGTCCACATATCCGAACAATGTCCCTTATTGGTTGATATCACCGAGTTATCCATCTCACTACACTCTTAAGACACCTATGATAGGTAAGAACCCTTATATTCACTCACTCCCGCCATCGCACGTACTGTGTCCAATAAAAGCAGCTTATTGAAACCCCCTAACTTATCAACTTACTAAGACATAAACATCCAATATTGCTCCTCACAACCAATTACCAATCATTATCCGTAACGGATTACGAACCATTAACCGTAACGGTCCCAGTAAGGACAACTGGGCGCAACACCTAGCATTACTAATTTACCCATTACTATCTCGAACGATTGCACACTTACTGTACCCAGTAAGGACGACCAGTCGTAGCTAACCCCCAACGCATACATCTCACACTTACTGTAAGGACGACCAGTCGTAGCCAACCCCCAAACATTTCACACTTACTGTAGCAAGTAAGGACGACTGGTCGTAAACGTCTAGCTTTACTATCGTAGATTACATCACCAATTATTACACACTTTCTGTTCCCAGTAAGGACGACCAGTCATAATTCCCACTCAAGGACGACTAATCGTAGATATTGAACATTACTTTTGAAGTTTCACAGTGACTGTTCCACAACTAGACTTCACTCACTCACCATTGTGTCGATAATGTTAGTCGGCAACCCTACACACTTACATGTTAATGCTCTTCATTGCCATAAAAACTGCTCCCCTAACACTACGCCATAGCTTGCAATTACCGAGATCGTTGAAGTGAACTCCATCTGGCCGAAAAAATTCGTGAAGCGAGTTCTGCAACCCTTTGTGCTTCCAAAAGCTAATCTTACCGGTGTCACACACTGCCTTAAGAAATTCATTAATTTCCACTACGCGCCTAGTTCCTTCCTCGCTTGAAATGTGGCGATATGATTTACCTTTCACTACCTGACATACTACTACGCGCTCAACCCCTCTTCTAACCAAATCCTGGGCAACCTCGTACAGCCGCATCCCTGCTTTCAACACCTGGTGTCCTGCCGCACTGTCTATGTCGTTACCCCCTACACTCATGACCACAACCCGAGGTAAATCCCTTGCCACACTCCTCGCCAAACCTCTGTGGCTACCCACTGAACTTACCGAACCGCCACGATAACGCGCAAAACCGATGCGGCAATCGGTACCCGCGAGCGGCGACCCCGGAAAAGAACGAACCGTCTCAGACTCGACAAACTTCTGTAACCAGAATACGTGGCTATCGCCAATCACTAATGCTAACGCCTTACGCCCTGTGCCACTATCCATCATACGCTTACCTTAACAAAATAAATTATACTTAGCTTCGCACAGCCTCCTCGCTCAACCCACGACGACGGTTACCTTACACTGCCAATAGCCCACGCTGGCGAAAATGGCGTCACCACGCTGTCCCTGTGTTCGAACTCTGGTACCCGAACTCCGTTGTACTTTCCTCCAACTCCGCTAATACCCCGCCTACAACACACTAACTCACACGATTAACACAAAACAAAAATACTAAATATAACTAAATCGACATAAAAACACAAAACAGAATTTTGGTGATTGGCGAGCCAATAGTATACACTGAATCAAACCAAACCAGAGAGTGAGGCTGAATTTCCTTTGTGGCTGGCCTTTATAGCCCCTATCACTCCTTTACATATTCCTCCGCGTTGTTCTCAGCTTGATCACTCCAGGCCTATCTACTAGAGGGCGCTACCATTTGCCCCTTTACTACTATCAATATTGCATCGCTGCCTCACACAAAATCAATATATATAGGAGTGTGGGTGGTCCAAGTTATTTTTTAGAATAAACAGTTAAAGTGTGACATTTACAATATGGTTTTCACTCAATTAATACATTATATTTATCTCATCCGATGACCAAAAGTTCCACAATTTATCTTAAACAAAATTAAGTAAGTAAATTACCAAATCGTTATAAAACATGCCCGGTAAATAGAAGATTAGAAACATTATTGTCTTCTTGTGGAATTTGAATTAAATTCTGGGTTTCAAACAGCCAAGTACCATGTCTAGCTGTACACCACACTGACTCCAGGAAACACAAACTGTATTTTGCAAATATATGGAACACAAAATGGACATAATAACTGATAATAAAGGCCCTTCACACATTCTTGCCTCCCCATCAGCGATAAGGCTCTCCTTTCTGAGATCTACAAACATGCAACTAGCAACCACAGTATTTCGGCAACCATACAGCCACACAATTACACAGTTTCTCACCAGCACGCGCATTTTAAAATAGGTGAAGCTAAACTTTATTTTGTATTGGTTAAATACAATAATTCAGCGAAATTCGCGTTCCAGCTCAATAGATGAAAATTATGATTCGTGTTAAGCCAGATGAGTTCGTCTGCCGGGTTTGCAGCTTGTAAGAAATATACTCGCTAAGCATCTTAAGTTGTTGAATGTTGAGAATAGCCTCTTTGACTGTCGGTAGTTACCTTAATCAGCATACTAAAAATAAAAAGCCGCACGTTTCATTCACTTTTTAACAAAATTATGATCAGAAATAATGAATTATTTTATATGGCTTAATTTATGTGCTCATAATTGTTAAATCATCGTCACCCCGTTCATTCACCAGTATTTTGTCTGCATCTGTCATCTGTGAGTGACTACAATTAGGACTCATACTTTTCGTTTGGTGTAAAACTGGCTATTTGTGTATTTGTTACCCCACGCGTTTTCATAACAGGAGACCCTGGGATATTGCGAAGTCCGTCTGCATGGCTAATTGGATGCAATGGTCCTTTGATACACATTCCTCTAGTGACTGCCCTTTTCACACAAGGCACTGGTGACAGACCCCTCATCCATTCTCCCATACATTCAGTGATGATCACTTACTAGATAACGGTTCTCCCTTTACTATCTGCACAAATCAGGCTTTCCTGACATTCCTTGTTATGCTTGAACACTATCCAGCAGCTTTTAGGAGGGGGTTAACGCTTTTGAGAAACATAGAATACAATTAGTGGTTCACATGTAAGATGTAATTTTGAGAGGGGCTCACATTTTGGAGAAAGGGTTCACAAAAAACGATCTACTGTATAAGTTTGCTGATGGTTTTCTACAGAATATGTTGTATTATGTATAGACATAGCATTTCTATAGAATTCTGAATTAGAATTGATGTGGCCATATAATTCTATAAAATGTTACCGAAGAGTCAAAATAATTCTATAGAACTTGAAGTGACCATGAATATTCTATAGATATTAGATATCTATAGAATATTTCACCAGCGACATGCACCAACATAACCACCACACACACTTACGCACGCACACGCACGCGCACACGCACGCGCACACGCACGCGCACACGCACACACGCACACACGCACACACGCACACGCAAGCACACACACACATATAACCTCCTTCGTTATCAGCTTCACCACCAACACCGTCCAAAACCAGCAGCAGCAACAGCAGCAGCAGCAACAGAATCAGCAGTAACTGAAGCAGCAGCAGAAGCAACAGAAGCAGCAAAAGAAACAGCAGCAGCAGCAGCAGAAGAAGCAACAGTAGAAGTAAGTGTGGGGTGTGATCAGGCGCGGGTCCAAAGGGTAATCTGGAAAATCTCCACTGGCGGCCGAGCGACATTTTTCATTGTTCGCCGCCGCGCTCTCTCGGCTGTCTCGGCTTGACTGATGACATCGGAAGACGGGGGGAGGAGGGAGGGGGTACGCCACCGTAGCTCAGGCACAGGGTGCTGTAAAAAAATGTCGTTGCCTCGTTGATACGACGTAACTTAAGCTTATTATAACTTGAACATGTCCAAGGGTCTACAGTGCACGGTCAAGTGGGCCCATTCAAAAAGGTCTAAGGACACGCCAAATTCCAAAGGTCTACGGGGGCACGTGTCCCAGGTTCCCCTGGATCAGCCTATGGAGAGAATGGTGTTGTTGGTCGTGAACATGTTGGAGGTGTTGAACATGGTGGTGCATGATGATGGTAATGGAGGTTGCGACGGTGTTGGTGATGATCGTGGTGTTGGCGGTGATGATTGTGATGGTGTCACAGTAACGTTGTTAGTGGTGGTGCTGGTTTTGTTAGTTGTGGTGATTGTAATGAAGCTGACGGTGGTAGTAGTGTGCGTGCGTGCGCACGCGTGTGTGTTGTGTGTGTGTATGTATGTGTGTGTGCGTGTGTGCGTGTGTGCGTGTGTGCGTGTGTGCGTGTGTGCGTGTGTGCGTGTGTGCGTGTGTGCGTGTGTGCGTGTGTGCGTGTGTGCGTGTGTGCGTGTGTGCGTGTGTGCGTGTGCGTGTTCGTGTGTGTGCCATAGAAAAGTACACTGCGTGACTGAGGACGTTACTACAGTTTAGTATAAATTTAGTTCTCAATCTCAGCTGTCTTGATTGCCAGATAAATTTCAGCGATAGTCTGTTTGGTTGAGTTGATTCTACGTGTGGCATTTGTTGTAACGTCGCTTCCCGGATATACATATTCTTCGACAGTAGTATAGGTTTTTTTTCCAATACGTAATTAAGAGGGTGCTGATGCTCCCATGGGCAAATTCCAAGATGGCGCCTGTTCCCATGGTGCACTTCCTGTCCCATGATGCACTTCCTGTCACCCGACCCTCCTCCTAGCGGAAAGAAGTGGACCTAACCCATTCCTAGCGGTATCTTGTGTATATAAGTGGAAATAGTCTCATCATGTGATGGAACCGGAGTACTTATAGAGAAATTCCAAGATGGCGCCTGTCATGTGACCTGTCAGGGAGTCATAGAGGTATGATATATCTTCTGTATACATGAAAGAATAACTGCGAAGGTGTATAAATAATAATAATAATAATAACCAACAACATATCATCAAAGTAGGAAACGTTTTTTTAATTTAGTGATCAATACAGAAATATCCCTCATTATCATCTTCAGTATCGCATGTCTAATAGGCTTCAGCATCGCCGGTGTCAATAGGTTCCGGGGGATCAGCATCATACCACGGTGATGGAGGTTCAATACGTGGGCGTGTAGCGAGCAGCTCCCGGAGGACAGGTGAGAAGTGATATCCATGCTCGAGACGTATCTCTTCTTCTTTGGAAGGTATATATCAAAACTTTGAAAACTATACGAATGAGACGTTAAATGTTACACACAGGAGAGGTATTAAAAAACACAGACATTGATCCATTTCGTCTCTGTGATAGTGCTATAACCAGACACCGCGTTGCTATGCAACCAAGCTAGACCGAGTGCGTGGACAGATGAACGGAAGTCAACAAGGAGAGAACTAGGTCACCTATGTACACAGTGCTACCCAGTCAAGCTAGCCTGAGAGAGAGAGGAAGTCACCAAGGAGAGAGCAAGGTCATATATTAATAATGTACACGGTGCTAGTCAACCAACCAACCTAGAGCGAGAGAGGAGACATGAAACGGTAAGTCAACAAGGGAGAAGTGATACGAAGTAGTTTACGTAAAACGTGAAAACTATGTAACACTTTGAAAACTATACGAATGAGACGTTAAATGTTACACACAGGAGAGGTATTAAAAAACACAGACATTGATCCATTTCGTCTCTGTGATAGTGCAATAAGAAGACACCGTGTTGCTAGGTAACCAAGCTAGGTCGAGAGCTTGGACAGATGAACGTTTTCCCGTTAAACCAGCTGCATAACAACCAATAATTACTTTGAGCTGTTTAGAGAAATTTGTTCAGAATTAAATTCAAAACCAAATATGATAACTTTTGTTTGGGAGGTTCGGACTAATCCCATGCAAAATGAACCCTCCCCCCCATTAGAACCCCTCATGCCCACCACCGTTTTCCGGCTAAACTAACTGCATAGTAAACAATAGTTACTTTTAGCTGTCCAGTGAAATTTGCACAAAATCAAAACTTGTAAATATGGTACATGTTGTGGGGGGTTCGGATTAATGCCACTTTTACGAACCACCTCCGAATACGAACTCCACCCAGGTCGAAACCCTCAAACCCATTTCCGTTTTCCCGCTAAACCAGCTGCCTAGCAATCAGTAATTACTGTTAACTGTTTAATGAAATTTGCACATAATTAAAACTGCAAATACGATCATTTTGTGTTCGGACTAATCTTATTTTCACGAATCCGCTCCGAAAACGAGCACCTCGCTCAAACCCTTCCTGGGACCTCTGTTTGCCGCTAAATAGCTGCGTAGCAGTCAATAATTACTTTTCGTGGTTCGGTGAAATGTGCTTAGAATGTCAGAATTAAAACCTGCAAATATGGTAACTTTTGGGGGAGGGGGTTCGGACTACCCGCACCGAAAACGAATCCGCTCGAAACCCTCACCCACACCCCGTTTTCTAGCTGAACCAGCTACATGGCTATCATTAATTATCTTAAGCTGTATAGTGAAATCACAAAATCTAAATTTGCAAGTAAGAGAAGGAGCGTTCGGACTAATTTAATTTTTATGAACTTGTTCATAAAAAACCGGGGATCCTAATGAACGAACGCTAAAAGCGTTCCGTTCTCCGAAGAATGGCTCTTCTCCAGATGAAGCGATCGTTCTGCCATCTAGCGAAAATACAACCTCCGCGCCATTTTTAAACAAAAAATGAAAGGAAATAAATGTGATCAACGCATTGACTTCTTTTCCGCCAGGTATACACTGTCTTGAAGAAGTAATTACTATTTTAGTGCGTAGTCATTTGACGGTTGATGTTCGCGTCATTTGACAGTTGATGTTCGCGTCATGCGAAAGAAGTGCCAGCACTCTACGACGCCTGAAAACCTACATGCGGGCCAATATGGGCTGGATGTCAATCAAACGATGAATTATTTTGCAGACAGTTTCCTAAGGAAACTGCAAAGAAAGAGTCTCCTGTATGCTAATGCCCCTGTTACCACATTTGGTGATTTCCGTCATCAGTTAGTCAATGGCAAGGATGAACAGAAATGGAGAAAGAGTGCATAACTGTTTCACGCCAGATTTGATGCTGAAGCTATCATGAGGTTGTTACATGCAACTTAACACCGAACGTCTGTGTAAAGTATCTTGATAACATTTACCATTTTCTTCCCGTACATATATAATGCCAGATATATAAAACAACGTGTAACGTACGACTCCCAGATAACAACTTACGAGTAAGACTCCCAGATAACAACATATATGTACGGCTCCCAGACAACAATACACTGTATGACTCCCAGATAACAACATAGGTGTACGACTCCCAGATAACAACGTACGTGTACGACTCCCAGATAACAGCATATATGTACGGCTCCCAGACAACAATATACGTGTACAGCTCCCAAATAACAACATACTTGTACGGCTCCATTATAACAAAATAGGTGTCCGTCTCTCAGATAACAGCATACATATACGGCTCCCAGATAACAACATTCGTTTACAGCTTCCATATAACAATATATGTGTACGACTCCCAGATAAGAACATACCTGTACGTCTCCCAGATAACAACATACGTGTAAGACTTCCAAATAATAACGTAAATGTACGGCTTCGAGATAGCAACATAAGTGTACAACACCCAGATAACAACATACGTGTATGGCTCGAAGGTTACAACATACTTGTACGGGTCCCATATAGCATGTACGGCTCCAAGATGACAACATAGACCTAAACTGCTTTCACGATTTTGTACGATTGTAGACGACAGCGGGTGAAAATTTTTGTATTGTCCAACCGAAGTTACGATAAAATCAATAAAGCCAACCTCCAATACAGTACGTTTAAGATATAACGCGCTCTGCTAGTCGATCTGAACCATTTACGTGAACGTAATTTGTGTTTTATATACCGTGTCATTTATGATCGCATTTGTCCCCACAACGACCGAGTTTTACCGTCGTCATACTAAATCGTATCACGCATTGCACATGCATGTTGTGAACGCGGCTTATTCAGAATCACTGATCCAAGACAAGAGCATGGCCTTTATAACGGGTTGTTATTAGACGTAACTAGGGCAAAATTTCAGCTGTAAACAGGATGTCAGTATTCAGTAGGTTACACTGTTGAATGGCGCACAGTGGGTCGATAGGTGCGTGGCAGCGTGACGCATGTATAGGCCTACTCACCAACTGTTCTTAGGTCTTAGGCTTTTAATCCAAACAGCCCAAACTTGAGCTAACACAGGAGTTTTGTGGTGCTTGTTTGTGCGCATGCGTTGTGGGTAGATTGTTTGTTTATTTTATAGGCAATTTAGGTGATTTGGTGTGGTGAAAAGGAGTTTCATGATTGCTGTTTGAAATGCCATGGGGTTTTCTAGTTCAGTAATTTGTGGTGGGATCATATTCCAGATTCGAACTGTTCGGGGGTAGAAAGAGAACACTGCTGCATTGATGCGGCACCTAGAGGCTACGTATTGGCCACAGTTTTGTGACTGTGTTAGTAGATCCGGTGGGGATGTAATGTTGATTAGGTTATTTAATATTTTGTAAAATGTCATGGCCTGTTTGATAATACGTCGTCGTTCAAGAGTTGACCATACAAGGGTGGTTATTAGGTCTGTTGAGATTGTTTGGCGTCTATGATAATTTTGGACAAACTCGAGTTTTGGTCGGATTAGCATGTTATAGGCTGTTTCTTTTACCTCGGATTTGCATGGTCCGAGGGTTCGTTTGATCATGCCTAGGACGTTTGTTAGCAGGCATTGTCACAGGGTGGTGTATTAATTACTGTTTCAGTCTACACACACCAGGGATGATGATCTGTCCTTGTTGAACTCAGTCTTACACACTATGAAGAAGTCTTACACACTATGAAGAAGTCACATTCACTTTCATTGATGTTCGTATTCACGAGAAGAACTCGAATTTCTAGATGAGTACACCGTTACGTCTAGACACTGTATTGTCGTGTCACGAAGGTTCCGTCCTCATTTATTTAGTCGCGCAGCATTGCATATATCAGTGGTTCAGTCAGTACGATTGAGATAAGCAGGAATACACCACGCACGCACGCACGCACGCACGCACGTACTCCCGCATACAAACACACGAATGCACACACGCATGCACACACGCATGCACACACACGCACGCAAACACACACACACACAGCTTTCTTGGTAACGAGAATGTGTTACCAAACAGTCTTGTCGTGTTTACCAACACGTCGTAGCAACACTTGGTCAACATAACATTATAAGGTTAACGCTGTGCAGAAAACAACCTTTTTGGGTATGTAAATATGGTTATTATTTAATATATATAATGTATTATATACGTAATCGTTATCATAGTCATAGCCTTCGTTTGTTGAATTCATTATTGTCCGGGAACATTATCTATTACGACCAAAGATGGTCTTAGTTGCAGTCTCCCTGATTCCTTTTTAGTTTATCTACAGCAACATGACAGTCCATGGTTAGGATATTATCAATTCGTTATTCCGTACATTAAATCAGTATTGTTTTATTTTTATGTTCTACATTTTAGCTAATAATACAAGTATGTGTTACCTGCTATTTTAGTCAACACATATTATTTCATAATTGTGCTGTAGATATTTCTGTTTTGAAAATTGTACCGTTTTTGTTTTATATGTGGGTCAAATAAACAATGCCGATTCTCTTTTCCTTTGTGTTCTTTCTATTCTCTGTCTCTTTTCTCTCCATCACCCCTCTCTCCTGTCTCTCCTCTCTCCTCTCTCCAATGTACCTGTATCTGTTCTCTCTGCTCTCCTCTCTATCTCTTCTCTCCTATGCCCTTTCATCTACATTATATCTCTATTTCTTCTATCATCGCCTCTCTCTTCTCTCCTCTCTCCGCATTCCTATATGTCTCTGTCTGCCTCTCTCTCTTTCTCCCTCTCTCTCTCTCCCTCTCTCCCCTCCCTCTCTCTCTCCCTTCTCTCTCTCTCTTTCTCTCTTTTTCTATATATCTATATGTCTCTCGGTCTCTCTCTGCCTCTCTCTCTCTCTCTCTCTCTCTCTCTCTCTCTCTCTCTATATATATATATATATATATATATATATCATACATCTTCTCTCCTCGACTCTCTTCTTGCATAACAATCAGGCCCGGAGCGTGGTTGATTTGTTGTATATATATATATATATATACATATATATATATATATATATAGAGAGAGAGAGAGAGAGAGGGATATATATATATATATATATCAACATCCTCTCTCCTCGACTCTCTTCTTACAGAGCAATCAGGTCCGGAGCGTGGTTGATTTGTTGGGTACGTTTTTCGATCTGTGAATGCATCAAACCTTCAAAGGCACTTAAGCTGCACACCCCATTGAGGCTCCCAACAAAACCGCACCCTTTTTCACCTCCAATTGTGCACCCATATGACCTTCTAGGGTTCCCTTACCCTGACGCTTGAAAAAAACCCCATAACTTTTAGTCTATTCAAGCGAACTCTTTTCCTTGAAGCGGAATATTCTTACCTCAGTGCGTTGGTGCGTACAAACCCATCGTATCTCCAGGCTAAGGGCCTGGTAATTATTACGTAGTAACACACATTTGTAAAACATTAACCGCATCGTTTCGAACGAACGGTTTCCCTATTAGACGGCATGAACCTAGAGCGCCAAACTTTCAGGGATTAATCAACGACCCGTAGAATACGACGTTACAACTATATATTTTCAAAATACCCCATATATGTCAAGACACCTTTATGGGGTAAAACAGTTCGATCCTTAACAGTTATGAACTTAAAAACGTAATGTGCTCATAACACGTAAAAGAATAAAACTCGCAAGTAGTTGTGAAAACGTCTATAAACAGAAAATTGAGATTAAAAAGACGCGCCAAATATTCAATGACTGTTTAAGCTTGGGAACTAATGTCGACTGTTGTGTTACGTGGCTTGTTGTTACGACGCCAGGTGAATACGATCTATTATTCACGAAGCACGCGTGATCGTGGTTGTATGTGTAGCGTTGCGTCGACCTGTCGAGGCCTGTCTACTGAGGCGTGACCGACTCGAGGAGGACAACAATTCACTAGCCACTTGAACGAGTATCGTTTACAACAGGCAAACAAATACAACATAAATTAATTAATTTGTGATATGAAATTACATCGATATCAGTTATGCTAATTTCATATATAAAGTTTGCTAAACATATAATATAGGGATAATCATAAATTTATGTGTGGCTATAATAAAATATATTGTTTGTTCTATGATATTCCTTTGATATTTGAAAATTATCAGTACCTCCAAAACCCTGCACATGAAAACAATACAAACTAACTTGTTATAACTCTGCGCAAAACATATAAGGAAAGTAACCGTTGACGTCATTATTACAATGTCACACATGGTTGGTTTTGACAGTGACACCCGCGGTAACAGCCCCTAGGGTAAACATACGTACGAGTTTATCGGTCATCTGTGTATGACATTTCAAGTCACAGTCAGTCGAAATAGTGCCACGAACCTACGCCGTCAAAGTTGTCCCGGATTAGTTGACGGTCAAACTACTCCCATCAAGACGTCGATGGACGGAAGAGTCATTTAGTCGTCACAGTTGGAACATGATGAGTTCGTACTACATCGCCGTTCAAAGATTAGACTGATTCTGACACTGCAAAAAGGCTTTGTGACTGGGTAAGTGTGTTTTGCATAATACAGTCGATAATTTGGGGCACGTTAGTCTGGCGGTTAGTTAAATGAAAGGACCGGAGTGTGAATCCGTGTACAGCCGTTACGAAACTTTGGTAATTTCGTTCACCACAAACTGCCAGTCTTTTGGAAGTTATACGAAGACACTTTGATAATTTCTACCTGGTATCTATGTAACAGGAAGTAAAATATCGCACAGAGGGAAATGTCTTGGACTCGTTGGTCCAAAGGACTCGACAAATAGAAATATATACGGGCAGTACATTAACTGCTGCCAAAACAAAGCATACTTGAGTCATTGCGTTGAGCGCCCTGTCTAAGGCAGAAATCGACGCAAAGCAAGACCACACAATATTTATATTTGTTTAATAACACGTATATGAAACTTGATTTAGCACTTAACGGTCATTGTTGGTCAAGACCATTAAGTATTGGATGCTACAACACGAACGTCCCGCCACACAGTGATTTAGCACTTAACGGTCATTGTTGGTCAAGACCATTAAGTAATGGATGCTACAACACGAACGTCCCGCCACACAATGATTTAACACTTAACGGTCACTGTTGGTCAAGATTATTAAGTAATGGATGCTACAACACGAACGTCCCGCCACACAGTGATTTAGCACTTAACGGTCATTGTTGGTCAAGACCATTAAGTATTGGATGCTACAACACGAACGTCCCGTCACACAGTGATTTAGCACTTAACGGTCACTATTGGTCAAGACCATTAAGTAGTGGATGCTACAACACGAACGTCCCGTCACACAGTGATTTAGCACTTAACGGTCACTATTGGTCAAGACCATTAAGTAGTGGACGCTACAACACGAACGTCCTGCCACACTGTGATTTAGCACTTAACGGTCATTGTTGGTCAAGACCATTAAGTATTGGATGCTACAACACGAACGTCCCGCCACACAGTGATTTAGCACTTAACGGTCATTGTTGGTCAAGACCATTAAGTATTGGATGCTACAACACGAACGTCCCGCCACACAGTGATTTAGCACTTAACGGTCATTGTTGGTCAAGACAAATAAGTAGTGGATGCTACAACACGAACGTCCCGCCACACAGTGATTTAGCACTTAACGGTCACTGTTGGTCAAGACCATTAAGTAATGGATGCTACAACACGAACGTCCCGCCACACAGTGATTTAGCACGTAACGGTCACTGTTGGTCAAGACCATTAAGTAATGGATGCTACAACACGAACGTCCCGCCACACAGTGATTTAGCACTTAACGGTCACTGTTGGTCAAGACCATTAAGTAGTGGATGCTACAACACGAACGTCCCGCCACACAGTGATTTAGCACTTAACGGTCACTGTTGGTCAAGACCATTAAGTAATGGATGCTACAACACGAACGTCCCGTCACACAGTGATTTAGCACTTAACGGTCACTGTTGGTCAAGACCATTAAGTACTGGATGCTACGACACGAACGTCCCGCCACACAGTGATTTAGCACTTAACGGTCACTATTGGTCAAGACCATTAAGTACTGGATGCTACGACACGAACGTCCCGTCACACAGTGATTTAGCACTTAACGGTCACTGTTGGTCAAGACCATTAAGTACTGGATGCTACGACACGAACGTCCCGCCACACAGTGATTTAGCACTTAACGGTCACTATTGGTCAAGACCATTAAGTAATGGATGCTACAACACGAACGTCCCGCCACACAGTGATTTAGCACTTAACGGTCATTGTTGGTCAAGACCATTAAGTTATGGATGCTACAACACGAACGTCCCGCCACACAGTGATTTAGCGCTTAACGGTCATTGTTGGTCAAGACCATTAAGTACTGGACGCTACAACACGAACGTCCCGCCCCGCAGTGTTTAATCAAACTGTGTAATAATTTACAAATAATCTATGTTAAAATCACTGATCAATAATTGTTTTATTTACAAGCGGATTTTTTTAAATTACAGTGTATTGTTTACTTTTCCATTCAAAAGAAATCACTCCGTCTGTTAATTAAAGGTTGTAAACCTTTGCAAGTTGTAAGTTAATTTGCCCTATATAGTCTCCTATAGTATTTTAAGTGGAATCCCATGTTGAGCTGCCTGTAGTTTCCTAACAACAATTGCCGGAGTTACAACTAACTGTATTAAATTATCTAATTTAGCTTCCTTAATTTTACCATGAGGTACTAGTAATGAAATTTCTCTCGTGACACCGAACTGAAGAGACTATTTAGATTTTCTGGGTTTTTGGAAATATATATTTGGTTTTTAAAACATTAATACTTTTGTTTAGCTACGTAATAACATATGTTTAATTTATTTGAAGTACAAAACTTGTGTAATCTAGGAATAACGAAATTCAGTCGTTAATATAAACATTTATAAACAAATAAACCAAATGCCGTAAATAAACCTAGTATTCTTATTATATTTGATTTTCAGCAAACGCGATATATTATACCAGCTACACGACAAAAAAATGTCAAATAATGATTGAGAATAACTTATCGAAAGAGAGGTTTTGAAAATAGAAAAACAATAACCGAATCGAACTCCTCTACATATACCACAGCACAGCACAGCACAGAACTCAGAATGTTCACAGTCAAACGAATACGGTGTAACGGAAACGGATTATATAAATATACACTAGTCGCTCCTCAACTAACAGAATGCACGTCCTCTGGATGGTGCTACATGCTAATATCCTGCGTTAACCTAGAATTAAATTCAATTTCCGACCCATAATCAGCAGTTAGAGTCCATGCCCGGCCCAGGCTCGCAAAATGTTTCAATCACAGCTTGTCCCAGGCCCGCAAACGAGAATCTGGGCTCAAACCCGGCCCAGGCCGTCTAATTCCTAGCCCATGACCGGTCAGGCCCGCACTACATTGTTTCAGTTCACTCAGCTGTATGAATGAGTACCTGGCTATAGACAGTGGTGGATATTTGTGTGCGAATAGTCTTCGCGCATTAATTGCAGCATAGCTGAATGCTTCCCATAGAAGTCAAGATTGTGTTCGATTGAACAGGTCTGCCAGGGAGTAAAGTGTAAAACGCTTTGAGCAGTCCTGACTGGTTACTGCACTATATAAGAACTTACCTTTACTTACCTTTTACATTTCAGGCCATGGACCAAAAACAATTAATCCCGCAGGCCCGCGGCTCGCTAAGCGAAAACCTTCAATTTAGAAAAGATAACCCATCATTTAATGATACAAGTAGAAACATAATATATAATATATTATGGATTGCGTTATTAAATAAAAAACAATGTAATTGTTTAGTAATAGGAAGCAATTTAATAGTAACTGACGTAATATTATTATTTTACTATTGTTACTATTGAACATTTCAACAAAATTCCTACCACATAAAATAGTAATTACATTATGCTTATATGCTATCAAGTTATTTAATTGTTTACAAGGAAAAGTACATTCTTATAGTTTCTCCAGACTTTGCGGTTTCTCCCTTGTGAACCGGGAGAACCCGGAATGTTTCTCATTGAAATTTATGAGGGTTTACATAGCAGGAGAAACTGGGACAGTGTAACTGCTGCACAGCTTATATGGGATTCAATGGCGTTTTGAAAGCCTATGGGCTCATACCATTGAGCCTAACTTCCCGCAGGAGAGAACAACATCCTGGTGTATTTGAATAAAATTATTATCACTCAGGGAGCATCTGCAACAACAATGTGCCCGTGGGAATTTAGTGGTGAAAGCAAACCATCAGTGTAAAAATGGGACCCCAAAACAAGAAAACTCTTGTCGGCGGTCTGGGAATATGTTCAGTAATTTTTTTATAAGTGATTTTAATTTTGGTAACTATGACAATTTTTCCCGTGAGAAAGAGTACACAAATGGGAGTTAAAAATAGGTGGAACGTTTTTCACTCAGATCAGACATTGCCATGGTAACAAACAAAATAGCTGCCGCATTGGGAAACTATAGCATACTTTGTGCCCGGTTTCCTGCATTGCCAACGCAAATAAGATCACAATTCTTATGCATAATGTAAGTAAAATATAAGTAACACTTTTAATAGTTTAAAGCATTCTCTTCTAAAAAATTACTTTTATTTATTTTTTATTTTAAAGTTAGCGTGAGAGCCAATCGGCATATCTATCCAGATTAGGGATAAATTAACCTGGACCACTGGCGAACTAGTCCAGTGGAAATTGGCACAATTTTGACCAAACCCGGATATTTTAATTAAAAATCAAATTTTTGTATTAAGATGTCCAGTAGGGTTTTCTGGATTACCAAAAAAACAACCAAAATCAACCCTCGATTTGTTTTAAAGAAAAACATACTATTATATTGTGTAGGAGAATTGCTTAGCCGTCTTAGAAGTATACAATTATTAAATTCGCGTATAAGGAATCCAACACATAACCCCGGCAGCTACTATAACAAAGAAGCCATTCTCTGAATCGTGTGTAGCGTCAACTGACAACACGTATAAAGAGCAGCCAGTTCGGAAATAGGGATTGCTCATAATTTACGAATGACCTTTCTCACCAGGACAAAAGAAACGGCATTGCCTGTTGCGAGCCTTCCATTAACCCAGTGCTTAACACGTTAATTATAATGTACCAGTCTTTAAATAAACACTTTTCGTTGGTAGGTGAAATAAAAAACAGATACATAAACGTTGAGACGACCCCGCGCTACCTACCTTGTTCTTGTGTCGTAAATTTTTCGCCGCGTTCTTTGTAACGGGAGCACTTTGTTAAAGCAGTCACTTCGTGCTGTTTTACAACATGTCATCCTTCTGAGTATAACAACACTTGGTCAACATGTAAAGGTTAACTTTGTACAGAAAGCAAGTTTATAGGATAAGTCAGTATGAATGGTATTTAATTTACATTATACATAATATTTATTATTGTTATCATAATCGTAGTTTGTTAAACTAATTACTTTACGGGAACATTCTGTGTCTCTGTCTGTCTGTCTGTCTGTCTGTCTGTCAGTCTGTCTGTCTGTCTGTCTGTCTGTCTGTCTGTCTGTCTGTCTGTCTGTCTGTCTGTCTGTCTGTCTGTATGTCAGTCTGTCTGTCTGTCTGTCCGTCTGTCTGTATCCACCATTGCTTACCCATCTAAATTGTGTGCAATTAATTGTATATTTTAGTGTACACGACATAAGATTTCACCAGGTCACAATAGGACGACCCCCGGAAATTGCCAAACGACGCCGAGGGGGGTCATGACCCGGCCCAAGTTTGAAAACTACTGGGTTACACTATGGAAATCATTCTTAATGTCATTGACAATTACAATGACATAAATATAAGAAAACATTCTATAACTATAACATTAATAGTATTAATGGGACAAGAGCTTATTACAGTGTTTCTTAACCTTTATTGGTTGCGACCCAAATCCCGGTCGCGGGACTTGCTTGGCGACCTACACGTTCAAACAGTTAACTCGTGATGAATGATTAAGGTGGCTGCATCGGCTATTATATGCTTCTTTTGAATTAATCATTTCTAATATCAGTTTTGAAGATAAGGTAACAATTTTTTCTCATAGTTTGCCTCAGATACTAAACAATATTCCAGACCAAAAAGAATTAATTTTTTTATTTTGTTTAGAGATATTTAAATGTGTTTAAAGACAATTAAACAATATATGTCAACAATCACCTTAAAATTTATTTCATTTTGAGAAACCCCCAAAAGAAAAATTTGTATGGTTGTAAGTACAAACATGTTATTGACATTCGTACGGATTTTTTTGTAAACAAATGCATATTAAGTTTGATACAGCTTGATAAATATCAACTGACATGATAGCCGGAGCAGCTACCTTAATTATACAATAAATATATAGGCATAACATAAATAAATGAATGCTTGCTGACGAATTTGTCAAGATTATGCAGTTTCTACAATATTTGAAGGGCATACTACGCTATTTTAGTGAAGTGAAGGCCCACGGTGGTAGGTTCATCGCTGTAAAAGCAATGTCTCCGGGAAGTACGCAGACAATCTGGCCGTAGTAGGTTCATCGATGTAGAAGCAATGTCTCCGGGAAGTACGCAGACAATCTGGCGGTAGTAGGTTAATCGCTGTAGAAGCAATGTCTCCGGGAAGTACGCAGACAATCTGGCGGTAGTAGGTTCATCGCTGTAGAAGCAGTGTATCCGGGAAGTACGCAGACAATCCGGCGGTAGTAGGTTCATCGCTGTAGAAGCAGTGTCTCCGGGAAGTACGCAGACAATCTGGCGGTAGTAGGTTCATCGCTGTAGAAGCAATGTATCCGGGAAGTACGCAGACAATCTGGCGGTAGTAGGTTCATCGCTGTAGAAGCAGTGTCTCCGGGAAGTACGCAGACAATCTGGCGGTAGTAGGTTCATCGCTGTAGAAGCAATGTCTCCGGGAAGTACGCAGACAATCTGGCGGTAGTAGGTTCGTCGCTGTAGAAACAATATCTCCGGGAAGTACGCAGACAATCTGGCGGTAGTAGCTAATGAGGAATCAGACTTCCAAGAACAACTGATAGAGGGGAAGTCTTTAAGCAGGAATGGGGTGAACGTAAGTTTGGAGAAAGTCTAACTTTTTGCTGCAGGTAGTCCCTATTTGTGGGTACGAAACTCAGAGATTGAAATTCACAGGAGAATAAACAGAGGGGTGAATGCGTGAAGAAAGGGATGATGGGAAGTAGATCACACATATCACAAAAGAAAGGGATGATGGGATATAGATCACACATATCACAAAAGAAAGGGATGATGGGATATTGATCACACATATCACAAAAGCTCAAGGAAAAGGTTCTTAGTTAATGTGTCACACACCAGCACACCAACATGGCCTAGAGACAATGACGGAAAACAACAAGAAAGAGTACAGGTTTATCAAAACAACTGGATCAGACGAAGTGCGGGTGTATAAAACGAATAGGTAAGCGAAGAAAACAGCAACTGAGTAAGCACGTTGGATTGAGTGAAACATTCACCTGGTGAGCAGTAAAATAAAGTTGACTGGACACGTGGAGCGAAGGGAAGAATAATGGTTAGCGAAGAAACCAGATGCTGGAAAGTGGAACGTAAAATTAATCAAGGACAACCAAACTGAGATGGGATGATAGTGAAAAGAGAGACTTAGAGGAATTGGGGGAGAACTGGAGAAGAAGAATGAAATATAGAATGGAATGGAGACGGTAATTAGTGGAGACAACAGTGCAAGAACACTATTTTTATCCGTAATAATAAATGAAAACATAAACCGAGGACTCGTTATGGTATTAATATGTGAAAGTGAATCGAAACAGCGCCGATTTTCGCCCGGTGCGCACATGATGCATTTTTGACCACATCAAACATAATTTGACTTGCTTAGGTATATCAGAAGTCAATGACACGATCAGTTTACGACACATATTGCTTGAATTTGAAATCCCGGGTAATATTATTTCAAATTCTGGTGATGTTTGTCACAACTTATTCGTTTCGCATGCATCTGACACGAGCAAAATGAACAATAAAGAAAAGTATGGACCATCATTTTATACTGGAAACCCTTGGCGACCACCTCAAAATGGGTTGGCGACATAGTTTAGGGTCGGGACCCAGGGGATAAGAACCGTTACCTTAATATAACAATGATAACAAATATTTTGTAGATCAGCTAAATTTCAAGAAAAAATGCGAAGTATTACATCACGGCGATAATGTTATGTTCTTCAGGCACATTCAGTATGTATTTTTCTAGTAACACTCCCGACCTGCAATTCACCTCAAATGTCTTTATGTAGCGTACAACTTCTTTCTTGCTTTCTAGTTTCAATAACGTTACATATTCTTTACCTAGCACCACTCCTAACAAAACTTAGCGCCAACAAAATATTCCCCGCCATAATCATTGCCACTGCTCTCGTTCAACACATTAATCTTAGACAAAGTTAGCTAATGACACAAATCCGCAAATACCCGTGACACGATCAAATGTCCCAAGCGTGGCGAACTAATTTGATTTTTACAAACTCAACTACCTATGTAAATAAACTTGGACAAACATGACCGGGCACGTCTTAATAAAAGCAATTGCATACCGTTTGTGTCACAAGTTATGCATTTGTGCGTGGCTGGGTCATACACCAATGCAGCACTCGCAGATGATATCACCATGCTTTATGCGGCAGTCCTATTGAAGCAGGAGCGTTTGGCTGTCAATGTATACACTTATTAAATCCGAGTATCCGAACAAAGAAACAACAGCCATGTAAACGGCGCAGCCACTCTGACAAAGAAGTCATTCTCTGTCAAATTTTCGACAGCGTTCTTGGTAACGGGAGCACTTTGTCAAGCAGTCACTTGGTGAGGTTTTACATGTCGTTCTTCTGAATATAACAACACTTGGTCAACATATAGAGGTTAACGCTGTACAAAAAGCAAGTTTATAGGGTAAGTCAGTATGAATGGTATTTAATTTACACATACATAATATTTATTATTGTTATCATAGTCTTAGTTTGTTAAACTACTTACTTTACGGGAACATTCTCTGTTTGTATGTTTGTCTGTCTGTCTGTCTGTCTGTCTGTCTGTCTGTCTGTCTGTCTGTCTGCCTGTCTGCTAGTTTGCGCGTCTACCTCTCTTTTCGCCAATGTGTCTACCTGCGTATTAGAACAATTATGCATGGCTGATACTCAGACAGACTGAGCATTTCTCCCTGCCTCGTCTTTCGTTTCGTGTGATCTCGATATTGCTTGTTGCGAGTCTTCCCGTAATTGATTATTGAACACGTTACCTATAACATAGTGGTTTTAATATCAACACATTTCAGTAGTGAAAATATATAAAAATGCACACGTAAAGATTTAGACGTTGTCGATCAGTTATTCGACAGCGTTCTTGATATCGAGAATGTGTTACCAAACAATCACGTCGTGTTTACCAACACGTCATAGCAACACTTGGTCAACATATAAGGGTTAACGTTGTGCCAAAACAAACTTATAAGGTAAGTAAATATGACTGATATTTAATATACATAATGTATTATATACATATTCATTATCATAGTCATAACCTTAGTTTACTGAATTAGTTATTGTACGGGAACATTATTTGTCTATGATCCAACTGTCTGTCGCTCTATCTGATTGAATATTTACTGTCTGTCTGTCTGTCTGCCTGTGTCTCTCCCTGTCTCTTCTCTTTGTCACCTATCCTCTCTGTCTATGCATCCTCCCTCCCTCCTCTCTCGTCTCTCATTTCTATTTTGTCCTTTCTACTCTCTATCATGCCTCTCTCTCCTCTCCATCACCCCCCTCTCCCGTCTCTCGTCTCACCCCTATCGGTCTCTCCTCTCTCCATTGTCCCTGACTCATATCTGCTCTCTCTCTCTCTTAACTGTTCTCTCTGCACTCCTCTCTACCTCTTCTCTCCTATTCCCTTTTTCCTACATTATATCTCTATCTTTACTACCATCGCCTCTCTCTTCTCTCCTCTCTCCGCACTCCTATCAGTCCCCCTGTCTCTCGCTGTCTCTGTCTTTTGTTCTCTCTCTCATATAAACCTCCCCTCTTTCCCCCTCTCTCTCTCTTTCTCTCTCTCTCTCTCTCTCTCTCTCAAATATCCCCCCCCTCTCTCTCTCTCTCTCTCTCATATATCCTCTCTCCGCGGTCCTGTCTCTCCTCGACTCTCTTCTTACAGAGCAATCAGGTCCGGGGCGCGGTTGATTTGTTGTGTACGTTTTTCGATCTGTGAATGCATCAAACCTTCAACGGCACTTAAGCTGCACGCCCCATTGAGGCTCCCAACAAAACCTACAACCGCACCCCTTTTCACCTCCAACTGTGCACCCCATGTGATCTTCTAGGGTTCCCCTCCCCCGACGCTTGAAAAAAACGTAACTTTTAGTCTATTCAAGCGGACTCTTTTCCCTGAAGCGAATATTCTTACCTCAGCGCAGGGGTGCGTACGAACCGTATATCCAGCCTAAGGGCAGGGTAATTATTACGTAGTAACACACATTTGTATAACATTAAGTGCATCGTTTGGAACGATGCGTGACGATACATAATAATAATAATTATCATTATTATAATCGAGCTTGCGTATTTAGGTTAAAATTTCCCTGTTAGACGGCTTGAATCTAGAGCGCCAAACTTTCAGGGATCAATCAAAGGCAATGCGACGCTACCCAACTTGCAACAGCGATCTAAACTCTGGTTGATTTACATCGAGTCCAACATTTATTTAGCTTTAGTTATATACATCATTCTAGTTCACCCGAGAGACTGCCGTCGGAATCAGTCGGTGTAGTGTATACACTGCAGTCGGTGTCAGTCGGTGTAGTGTATACACTGCAGTCGGTGTCAGTTGGTGTAGTGTATACATTGCAGTCGGTGTCAGTCGTTGTCAGTCGTTGTCAGTCGGTGTAGTGTATACACTGCAGTCGGTGTCAGTCGGTGTAGTGTATACACTGCAGTCGGTGTCAGTCGGTGTAGTGTATACACTGCAGTCGGTGTCAGTCGGTGTCAGTCGGTGTAGTGTATACACTGCAGTCGGTGTCAGTCGGTGTCAGTCGGTGTAGTGTATACACTGCAGTCGGTGTCAGTCGGTGTAGTGTATACACTGCAGTCGGTGTCAGTCGGTATAATGTCTACACTGCTGTCGGTGTCAGTCGGTGTAGTGTATACACTGCAGTCGGTGTCAGTCGGTATAATGTATACACTGCAGTCGGTGTCAGTCGGTGTAGTGTATACACTCAAGCCGGTGTCAGTCGGTGTTGTGTATACACTGCAGTCCGTGTCAGTCGGTGTAGTGAATGCACCGCAGTCGGTGTCAGTCGGGGTAGTAAATACAGTGCAGTCGGTGTAGTGTATACACTGCTGTCGGTGTCAGTCGGTATAATGTATACACTGCAGTCGGTGTGAGCCTGGAGACCGTTTCACTAAAATAGTAATCTTTTAAGGAAAAGTCGAAAAGTGTTTGAAAAAATCGTCCCACCGATCTTTTTTCAATAACATTAATTGTTTCTCTCTATGCAAATAACTAAAACGCAAGTTTCTAAACGGCGGCGCGTATAACCGAGGAGACTATTATTTTATGTGACACACCGATTGATGCTGGCCAAAGCATTTAAATAACCAAGCATAGTCACTCAGCGATACGCCCTTTTGAATTTGAACTGATAGTATACATTAGCATTACATTCACACCTGAATAACAGAGGGCGCTGCGCGAGTGACTATGCTTGGTAATTTAAATGCTTTGCGCTGGCAAACAAGATTTGCACTATTGAACATTTTGTAAATCACATTATGGTTTTGTTTCTACGTATGTTTGCATCTGTCTAGAATTATATCCCAGGTAGCAAAGAAACCATCAGCCAACCATGTGTTAACCGTTGGCGCACCGTTGGTACAACGTTGGGGATTTTCGTTGGCCCAACGGTACTTTGTTCGTTGGTTATACGTTGCCCCAACCTAACAACATTATGTTGGGCCAACTTTACCCCAACCATCAACCAATATTTCCTCAACCATTTGCCAACCATCAACCATCGTTGCCCCAACCATCATCCAACGTTGCCCCAACCGTTTGCCAACCATCAACAAACATTGCCCCAACCATTTGCTAACGTTCCCTCAACTATTTGCCAACCATCAACCAACAGTGTGACAACCATCAACCAACGGTGCCCCAACCATCAACCAATGTTGCCCCAACCATTTGCCAACCACCAACCAACGGTGCACCAACCATCAACCAACGGTACCCCAGCCATCTCCCAATGTGGGGTACCACAGGGATCAGTGTGACAACCATCAACCAACGGTGCCCCAACCATCAACCAATGTTGCCCCAACCATTTGCCAACCACCAACCAACGGTGCACCAACCATCAACCAACGGTACCCCAGCCATCTCCCAAGTGGGGTACCACAGGGATCAGTACTAGGACCTATATTATTCTTAATATATATCAACGATTTGGACGATGATATAACAAGCAAGGTGTTAAAATTTGCGGATGATACAAAAGTGTTTAGAAGGATTAAAAGTGATGGAGACAGGCAGCATTTACAAGATGATCTTGATAGGTTGATCAAATGGTCTGAAAAGTGGCAAATGCTGTTCAATTTTGGGAAATGTAAATGCCTCCACACAGGTCATGGGAATGAAGAGGTAAAATATAAAATTGGGGGTACTGTTCTAAGTACTACTGTAAAAGAAAAGGACTTGGGGTTAACCATTAGTGCTGATATGAAGGTTTCAGAGCAGTGCGGAATTGCAGCGTCAAAGGGAAATCAAATCCTTGGATTAATTAGGCGAAATATAGCGTATAAGAAAAAAGAATTAATAGTACCGCTGTACAAAACAATAGTGAGGCCTCATTTAGAATATTGTATACAAGCATGGAGGCCATATCGCAAGAAGGACATAGATATGCTAGAAAGAGTACAGAGGAGATCGACTAAAATGATACCAAATCTGAGGGATCTTAGTTACGAAATACGCCTAAAAGAATGTGGTTTAACAACACTAGAGACCAGGAGATTGAGAGGAGATCACATAGAAGTGTTTAAAATATTGAATGGTTATGAAAATATTGATAGAAACATTTTTTTCTCAGTTAAGAAAAATAGAAGGACCAGAGGACATGAAGCTACATTAGTAAAGGAGCAGTGTAGATTAGATATAAGAAAGTTCTCATTCTCACAAAGGACTGTAAATGAATGGAACAGATTATCTCCTGATTGTGTTGGTGCTAGTAGCGTGAATATGTTTAAAAATAAAATCGACACACACCTTAAAAAGGCGGGATACATGTAGATAAAAAGTATTGGACTCTCGATAAGCCAAAAGGCTTCCTTGTCCACCTGCCATCCAGAGTAATTTTCTGGATGGCAATCTTGTTAAATCTTGTTAAATGTTTCTCCAACCTTAAAAGACGTCATAACAAACACAACATTTATGATAGATGTATTCATTTTACTTAAAATATATTTAACAGTGTTTATTGCAAGTAAGTCTAATAGAGTAGAGCTAAATGCACCATGAATGTTTGCAGTACAGCGATGTACGTAATGTATTAGAAAACTTAACAGTATACATCATAATAATGATGTGCATTGTAATCATATCTAACAATCATAATGATGAAAAACCGTCCGCCAGAATAAACGTTCAACATATAGAATAGCTGGTGTTACCGTCAGATAAACCGTCAGACATTCCAGAGAAATGTCGCAGTGGTCACTGGAGCGGCACACACAAAGGCGGTGTGTGGTATAAATATAACTGACTGAAGGCAACGACACAACACAATCCGGCTACGGCAACGTATGCCGGGCGATATTTACGAGATAAGAGGTCAGTCATGCTCCACTGTTTGTATCAACTTGATGTTATCAGTTATGAGTAATCAAAGCTCTGCTAGCGCATGCTAGGAACAAATCTATTCATTTATTCAACCGTAGGCCGACAGCGCCCTTAAATTGTCGATCACAGTATCACGAAATAATCATATAGGGGAAGACTGGGCATATTTCTACACCTACGGTATTATGTCCCATAACTATTGAATTGTGTAAAGGGAACTACATGACATTGCTTGAACATTAGCATTTAGAAAATGTTATGACACTAACAATTAGCATCCACAATCAACAGCATTACATTTTAAGCCATGCCCAGCGCGTTCATGATTGGTCGCTAGGGCAAGGCGCGTTTGACACATGTGTCACGCGCGTTTCATTTTATTTTTCGCGGGGAGACGTCAGGGTTTGTTATATGTTAGCAAGGGTGCAATACCTACAGACTAATTTTACCAACAGGTAGGCAGGGCTATACGTACACAAACTAATTTTACGAACAAGTAGACAGGGCCCTACGTATACGTACGTTCATCCAGATTATATTATTTAGCGTTAAATTTTGACTGATACTGATTAGCACAGTCGCGAAATCCAGTAATTGTAAATGTTGTCATACTGTTATCTTAATACATTATAAACACGAAGCAAATAGGTGAAATGTGGAATAACAATTACCGTTGCATTTATATAATAAAATTCTAGAACATGCGCAAATCGCGGTCTTCAAGCTTTATTATGAATATCTGCGATGGGATGGGTGTAAAATTATTAGAATGTTGTTCATTTGGAAGAAGAATAAATATGTGGAAATATTTATAAATGTTAGCCAACTAATATGTTGTAAGTTGTATTCAGCACAAATAATCTACAAACTGCCAAAACACATATTTGGTGCTAAAATAATTTAGATTTGTTTAAACTTAGTTTAACATATTTTAGCAAAAAATAATAAATGCGTTCTTGTAGATGTATAACATTATGTATACTGAATAAAATTCTGTAAGAATTATGATATATTCGATCACTCATGTACCCATTTGGCATGTTTACTGCTGAGCTCGACTCCTCTTGGCTTTTGCTTACATCTGTATCTCTAATTAAATATGTAAATATCATATGGTAATTGGGCTGCACTTTGCTCAATTCGTAAAGTGAAAGAGTCTCAGTAGGGGTGCATAATGGCAAATTTGAATAATAATTTTCTGTAGAGGATTACATGTACTCTTTTGGTGAGATTGGTGAAGCATTATTGTATAACAATTACACAAAAAAATGACAAGATAGCACTATATTTGATTTTGTAATGACATTTATAAGATTTTAAAAATAAAATTAGTAATCTTACATAATTTCAACCACACTGCCAACTTCACCCAGCTTAATGACTGATTAACCGGCACTGGTTGGACAATGAAACATGTTGGTTGGATCAATGACTATAATGTACGGTATGCACAATGATCAAGGTAGTTCATTACTCGTAATTGTTGACAGCAGACCAATGACAATTGTCACATGAATACGCCAAATAATACCCAGTATCCAAATAATATAAAAGTTAATTTTGGTTTGTTCAAATAAATTAAGGTTCCTCTTTCAGAATTACAATTGTTAAACATCATTCATTGAATGGTAATCAAACTAAATTCATGATATTTCATATGCCTCTAAAGAAAATTGGAATCCCCTCGTTGGAAATAGATGGGAAAATCATTGATTGTGTAAGTGATTTTTATTTCTTAGGTGTTTCATTAAATAATCATTTACATGTGTAAACTGGCAGAATCATACAAATAAAATAGCTTAACAATTAATAAAACAATTCCTATTTTGAATAAACTATTTAAAACAAAACGTAGTATCTATAAGGTACACATCCCTCATCCTTCCTCATATTAATTATGGTATTCTATTATGGGGTCACCAAGCACACCGAGTTGTTAATTTACAAAAACAGTGATAAGAATAATTTCTGTGAGTAAATATAATGAACCTACAGACCCGTTTTTTTTAAGAAACTCAAATTCCTAACTGGATGATATTTATAAACCGCAGCAACCTAAATAATATTCTAAATTAGTCAAAGACGTTCTACTGGTATATTCCTGTCACATTCCTTACTTACATTATTTTTAAATCCATCATTATATAGGCATCAACACTACACACGAGGAATAAATAACATATTTATTCCCAGATGCAATTATGAATATATGGAAAAAATATATACACAAACACAACACAATAGAAACAGTTAACAGTACTCCAAGCATTATTATTGATAACATTTACACACATAGTTTACCTGGTTTTATCACTTATAATAAAAACTAGTCAATTACTGGTTTGACTCAGCTAACTTCCGCACTTCGCGTATGAGATCTGCCAGGGCTAGTTTTGCATGGCAAACAGCCCTAGCTTGCGAGGCTGGCTTGGCTTAAAAGCTCTTGTTAGTTTTTCATAAGTGAATCAGTATCAGTGAGTCTAAATTTAACGGTAACTGATATAATCTGGTCGATGAACGTACGTAGGGCCCTGCCTACCTGTTCGTAAAATTAGTTTGTGTTCGTTTAGCCCTGCCTACCTGTTCGTAAAATAAGTCTGTAGGTATAGCTCGTTGCTAACATATAACAAACCCTGACGACTCCCCGCAAAAAAACAAAATGAAACGCGCGTGACACATGCCCTAGCGACCAATCACGAGCGCGCTGGGCGTGGCTTAAAAGCGCCTAGCTATTAGTTTTTCATAAGTGAATCGCAAAGACGCCCTCGGTAATGGAGACTATTCGGATTTAGTGTTATCTAATCCGTGCGGTGGCGCCTCGGTACGAGTCAGAGTAGGACTGAATGCCAGAACGTCAAACATTATTTTCATGCAGACACTTTTTATTTGGTTAGTATAATTCGTAATTCATCACGACAAGTATTTGGAAATTTACTGTAAATCAATTAAGAAAACAGCACGCTGCTCGCCTTAGTCTGACTAAGCCTGCCCAGTTTTAGTTTTTTTTATTAACCAAGCAAACCCAAAGTAGGCCTATCTCATACTGTATTGCTGTAACTATTTTCATAATATCGATTTAGATGCTGGGAACTGCTTAAATAAACTTATGTTCACAATAACGTAGAAACTATAGGTCCGTGTGGCTGTAGTAACTACAGTAATCATGAGGATAGCTAGGTTCAAGATTGACGGCTTACATGTGGGAGTTGGTCGATAATACAATTTTGGCAAAAACATTCTGAATCTGAAGGTCCCATTGTAGATGTTGTGTGTGGGTGCATCACAGAAGCCGATCGCGACTATTAACGTGACGTTTAGGGTGTGCACAGCGCAAATATATAAAAATAAGTCTTTTTAAATACTTTACACAGCACTGTTAAAACACGTGGAAGGTTGCTATAGTAGTTGAGTGAAACCTTCTGCCTCCCAACTGCAGACGAAAATGCGTTGGGTGTGGGCAGGTTGAAAATGTCGTCTATGAGAGCGTTCCATTCGAAAACAGTCTTTACAAAGAATGAGCCTCTATATTGGTCAGTCTTGGAAGGGGATACTTTGAAGCAGCGGCTGTTGTTATTGGTTTGCCTTTGTATAATGTTGTTAGTTACGTATCCCTCGTAGGTGATTGGTCTGATCCTAAGTTTGTCTCTGTTGGCTGGTGTGAGGAAGGCGTCCGCCTGTAGCGGTGGGACCAGATCTTGTGCTATTATATAAAACATTGTCAGCCTGAGTTGCCTGCGTCATTCTTCCAATTGTGGGAGATTAAGAATGTAATTCAGGATCATTGTAATAGGTAACACGATATTAATATGACATAAAAAAGGTAAAGGTAAGTTCTAGCTTATATAGTCCTCATGACTGCTCAGTGCTTTACATTTTACTCCCTGGCAGACCTGTTCAATCGAACACCATCTCAACTTCTCAACGCTGTAATTAATGCACGAAGACTATTCGTACACAAATATCCACCACTATATATAGCCAGGTACTCATTCATACAGCTGAGTGAACTGAAGCAATGTTGAGTAAACGAACTTGCCCAAGGTTCGACACCGATTTCGTTGCAGTGCCAAAAATTACTATTATATATGTGACAATACATTTACCCAAGTAATATATACTTTTCGTGTACTACTCTACTCGGTACCCCCCCCCCCCTATTCCCGGTGTATCCGTGTTATGTTCATGCAGCCCTTTCTCTGTTTGTACTGAATTTACGCCAACTATTGGGTAGGTTAGTATTGGGCAATCAAATTTATTAACACAGGGATTGCCACTGTGCACATATAATATATACAATAGTCACATCTTGTGCACAGCCAGGTACATCCAGATTACAGAGTGATGGACCACACATGTTATGTACGACACATTTTGTACATTTAGAATAATCATACTAGACATTTACCAAAAAACCCTTGATTGCTGTTATATTAAATTACAGCATACCGACTGTAATATGCTTACAGTATATAAAACACAAGGGAAAAAGATACCTGGTGTGCAGACTGCACACCTTTCTATAGTACTAGCTACAGTAATTCAGCTTGATATATACAAAAGTGGGGGATAAAAAAACCCTATTCGCTATTGACGTCCGTTATATAGCGACTCCGATTACATCAGTTGCGCCACCTGCCGCACTTGTAAAACACTAAATTTACGAAAGGGGCCGTTGTATTGTAAGATTTCAGTAGGATCGTCCACTTTGAAAATAAATTCTGAGAAAACCGCTCCAGTGATAATGTTCATTGTATTTTCAAATGGTTACATTATACTTTTAGGGTGCTGTTGAAAAATGTTTGCCGCCGCGTCGGTATAACTTAGCTTATTGTAACCTGAACAGGGGCACATCTCAAAGAGTCTAGGGGGGAGCACGGTCACGTGGGCCCATGATAAAAGGTCTGCGGGTACGCCAAATTCCCATGGTCTAGTGGGCACATGCCCCCAAGCCCCCTAGACACGCCTATGTACATAATAAAAAGGCGTTTCTAACACACCACTTAGAAATTAAGCGTCACCCCGTGTTATTGCATACACGACTGTAGTGGCTAGGAATAACGGACTATGCACACTGATGTGCTCACCGTTTGATAGGAGGCCGAGAGCGGCAATTTAGCCAGCCGCAATAATGATATGCATGCCGTCGCGGCCAAGACGTCTGTCGCGGGGCAGCTTGCCGCACAATTAACTGCGGTAACATACGACGTTACGGGGACAGTCCAATTAAGGCCTGTCGGGGTTCCCGCAACATTTACGTCTTCGCTTGTAAACACCCATAAGTAGCCGACGACCGGTGTCCCTAGCAATGTGACGTCGGCCCCCCGTAGCCTTCGTCATCGCATTAGAGTTGTGTCAGCAATTTATAGCAATTGTCTGGCAATTGACGCCGGATTTCCTTGGTCTCCTGTCTCTAATAACTACTCACACACATGCCCCTAGATATGTCATCTTTCAAAAATCGGACCTGCCTGTTGAGATGGTTTGATAACTGAAAAAGTCCTTGTCATGGTTTTTAAATAACTGTTCTAGTAATTTATAAATCACTGATATTAAATTCAAGGTGCGTTTTCTCGAACTTATTTTTCAAATCCCATTAACAATCATTATGTGATCTTTGCCCCTTTCCTACTCAGTGATAGACTCAATACAGAACACTGTTGCACGTGATATGTTAAGTTGTTCTACTCTTTCCAAACATTGTTTAGTATCATCCATTGTGATTACATGATCATAAACATTAGATATACGATTTACTTAAGCTGTACTATAAGTATAGACCGGTCGCACATTGTATATTATTCATGTATCATGATCAGTGTGCATTTGTTGCATTTTGTAGGATCACATCACACGTTGTCATGGCAACAGGGGGTACTGCGGGGGTCATTGAACTGGCCAATGACCCGCAGTACCTAAACTGGATCAAGGCCATGCGCGCTCTACATGTAACCATGGAAGCTTTGCGGTCATTCTGCCGTGACCAGATGAACGACTTCCACCAAATGCTGCAGCTCTCCTACGGAAGGACCCGGTGCAGTGGTCCCTGTACTTGTGGAAACATCACATATAACAGAAACGCCAATGTCTACTCCATTAACTGCCCAAACAATGTCTGCTCGCAGTGGCTGACCGGCATCGCGTCAGAACGAGCCAACCGTAGAGTCAGACTAACTCTTGACAACTGTGACATTAGTCAGTGGCCTGTCGAACCATGGCAAGTTGCAAAAGCGTTCATGAACAGCGGCCAGGATCAGTCTAGTGTCAACCCCAGTGACAATGATGCATCTGCAATACTGAATCTACTGATCAACTGTAGGTTTTTCACCCCCCTGGTGAACAAAAGGAAGACTCGTGCGGTAAGTGTATGAACGTATTCACCATAAAGCTTGATATACAGACACGTATACATACCATGTGTGCAACGTGCATGGACATGCTCTTACACTAGTACGAGTAGGTCAATATACCAATGACCTTGCCATCCTTGTTCACTCTGCAGAAAACCTCCATGATTTGTTTTCTCACGTTTTTAACAGAATGACGTCATGTGTGAAGGCCGCTGCAGTGTTATCGCTGAAGTTAATATAACCAGAGTCGAGTCAAAACCTGTCAAGAACCAATGCCTCTGGAAAAGCTAGTCTGGGAGGATGCCTAATTCATACCTCCCAGACATGTACTATTTTCCAAGTTAAGTCAAAGTTCTAAGTCCGTGGCTGCCAGTGCAAATTGTATTATCACGCGATGAAGAACTATATGAAAAAGGCAACACCAACTAACTGGGAAGTAACGGTAATAGTAGAAGCTTCATTTCATGAAGGTGACCATGTCACGTATAACATCATGATTTTCAGTGGACAATCACTCAGACATACATACATTCCTATATCCAGGCCCCAGCTATTGTAGCGTCATTTTCAGTTGTATTAAACCTGATTACACGAAGCTTGAAATACATACAAAATTACAAACGTGACAATTATCAACTGGTACTGAAAACATGATGCTTTATTGGTTGTTTGTCAGTGAAAATAACCATAAGTCAAACTGCACAAGAACACGCCACACGAGCTGCATAAAACAAGCCAGAAACATAAGTTTTGCAAATCTGTTTTTTGTTCATCAGAACGTATTACTTTTGTACTGTTTATCTCCATTTAACTTACCCGACTAGTAAAATGTAACTGTATTAATTAACACAGGGCTGACAAGAGGCAGTCCTGACGTTGATAAGATCGCACCAAGGTTGTGTGATTTTGTGTGATTACTACTAGCATAGTATACAATTGTTTTAGGTGCGAGCAACGCGAAACATCTTGATACATTTGGCACCCACGAAGATAACAACAACGGACCTGTCAGCGTACATCGCGACGATGACTGCCTTGCTACAAGACAGTCGCCATCTTGTGAACGATCCTGTTGCTCAACACGCTGTAACGCAGGTCCAACAGGTAACAGTAGTATTGTGTTGGCTCATTTATTTGTTTTGGTGAGTTGTATTGATTGTAGCAAAATTATATTCAATGGGAAACATCAAGCAAATTTTGGTGTTATGGACTTAAAAGGGTTAATACAAACTAACCATTTGCAATTACAATCAACTTTTTACGTCAGTGGTTAACTCGGAATGCGGCCTCAAAGTGGAAGATTATAATGAAATGTCCAATATAATGGATGCTAACATATGATCCTTGGCGCAGTAACTTAAACAATAAGCGCCGAGCTATGACGTCGGTTATGACGCGCCAAGTTCCTAGTTTTGTTTAACACATATATGACGACGCCGGCTCCTTTATTGGTTTCTTGGATACCCTTCGATTCAGAAGCTTAGTTGCACTTGTGTGTGCATAAACCACTACTATAATGCCCCACCATGCACCATGTGGGCGCAATAGTTTTGCAAAATATAGCGACAAAACAAATTCGGTGATTATTTACGTCGTAAACTGGTGTACTGACAATAGGAGTATGGATATAACCATCTCACAAAATAAATAAAAGCAACTTACATAATTTATTGTGACATATTCTGCTGAGAACATAACGTATAATAAACAAGCAGTTGGCCGCAGTATATCGGGTTATTGGGCGTCTCAGTTCGGCGACCGGCTAACTGCGAAGAGTAAAAAATCTTGACGTCAGCCTTTCTAAGAAAATGGCGCTGTCCATACAATTTAATTTGTATATCTTCAACAAGGTTCCTGTAGTAAGCTACTGTTATAGTATTTTCAATTGTAGTTGCAAATGTATTGTTAGTTTTTATTAACATTTTTCGATGCACACACACATGTCACGGCTTTTTGAATATATGACGGGGTCTGTACTGATTATTCAGTCTACCCTGGACATTATGAACATTATTTTTTTAAATTTCAGGATATCCAGCAGCTGCAAAACGAAATTGCTGAAGTAAGAAGAACGCAGTCAGGTGTGTTTAGCATGCATACGTAACAAAAAAAAAAGATAAGCGAGCGAAAAATGAACAACTGAAAACACGTCCCAAAAATGCCTTTTTGAACGATTGCTTGTACCATTATGGTTCGTCCAATCCAAACAATCTTGATATCATTTGAAAGCTTACGATTTCTGTTATTCAAATATTTAAATGGTTTCCTGAGAGTCATTTCTAAAATAAACTATAAACGGACATACAACGCTGCTGGTTCCGGTGTCTTAGGCATTGCGAACTATGTTGTTTCGTCGACACAGTTCACCAATCTACCGATTGAGGCACCACTATCTGATTTCATGGTATAAGCTCCGCCCACTTTCAAACGGATGCTAAAATGACCTATCAACCAACCAACACAACGAATTTTGACCCGTTGGTTGGCGTACGTTATTGTGATGTCACGCCGACGTAGATACATGTCGGCTTTGCTGCGATCAAAGCACATCAGTTTCGTTGCGGTTTAAAAATGGGTGGAGCTTATAATATGAAATAAAAAAAATTGTGAAGTGCGCATGTCTAAATGTCTGGAAATGAGAAAAACAGCACCGCAATCGGAAGATTATTGTACTGAGTACCTACCTCCAACATCGTTCGGAACCGTACATAACACCGAAAACGGCACGATTGTAGGTCCGTTTATAGGTGTTCTATGAACTGTTACCGGGAAATATAAATGACGCTAGAATAAAAAAAATGTACATCCTTTCAAATTATACAAAAATCGTCGGGACAGGACGAGCCATGAGGATGCTAGAGACCGTAGTATTTCATGTTTTGGACGTATTCCGAGTTGTTCATTTTTCGCTCGCTTATCTAATTTTGGTAACAATTTACAGTTGCTTCTCACGTGGCTGTAACGTTGCAAAATGATGTCAGAAACAAAGCAGGTTACGTATCTGCCACGTAAACGTCACGTCACATTCTTTGCTGGGATCAGCAAATTGCTGGAGAGAGTAATTTGTTAACCTCATTGAACCGATATATACCGAGTTACTACACATTCCTTTGGACATATGGAACAGACGGGATGACATCTCTGTTACATTTTCCTTATGGATTATGTGCCCGACCGGACATATGCACCACATTGTGTGGCTGTTTCGTAGAAATGTGATATTTCACTATTGGGTCATTGCTTTTTGAGTGGGTCTATACATTTTCACACAATTGAACCGGTGAGTGAATTTTAATACATTTTCCACTGGCGTAGAAACAAACCGGATAAGTGAAAGCACCATGTTTGGATGCGTTCTTGAACAAAACAAAATCATTTTTGATCGGTGTCAGCGATTATTGGTGTGAGTCCAGACTTTGTCATCCCACATAGAACTAATACATGCCGTTTGTTGCGTTTTTGAACAATACGATGTCACTTTTGAATCGAAGTCAACACATATTATTTTGGGTCCATGGGTACGACTTCTCAGAGTTTCAAATAGCATACCTTCCCGGAGTTAAGGAATGCCAGCACCACGAGAACAGTCTCTCTGTGGCAAATACTGTTCGCACGATCGAAGCACCGAACAAAGATCAGCACCAAATCAGTGATCGTTGACCGCGCACTCTCCATACTTGTTCCAATAAAGAAAGACTCACTGGCCATCTTCATGTCTCCTACATTACAGTCCAATTCCATTCAGGCGGAAAAGTTGTTAATTCTGAATAACTATGCGATCCTCTTCTCTCGGGTATACATCGTCTTGCCGCAACGAAACTTCAACATGGGTGCATATTTCAGACATGACACCCATATCTCCCTATTGTGTGACTGCTGACGACTACATGGGATAGACCTGAAAAAAATCTCCTAACCATTTGGTGCCCACATCTTTGACGTTGTTGCTGTGGTTCATCTCCTTTCTACACCCAACATCACCACGTTTGACTGGTTTGCCGAGATTGTCTTTGTTCGCAATATCGGGAAGCACAACGATTGTTGCAAAATGACGTCATCATATGGCAACAAGGTGTTGTGCCTGACACAATGATGTGCCTGGTTCTAAGTGGTTTGCCGATTGAGAAATTGTTTGTCTGCAGAGGTATTACAGAGATACTGTGCTTCGTATTCGTGATGATATTGACAGTAAGCGTATTCCTGCATTCTTGCTTTCATGAGATGAAATTTAGCTATGTAAGAACAGTGGCACACACACACACACACACACACACACACACACACACACACACACACACACACACACACACACACACACACACACACACACACACACACACACACACACACACACACACACACACACACACACACACACAGACACACACACACACACACCACACACACACACACACACACACACACACACACACACACACACACACACACACACACACACACACACACACACACACACACACACACACACACACACACACACACACACACAGACACACACACACACACACACACACACACACACACACACACACACACACACACACACACACACACACACACACACACACACACACACACACACACACACACACACACACACACACACACACACACACACACACACACACACACACACACCCACGACACGCCCTAACAGTCGGAGTAGTTGCCATCGTGAGAGTAATGACACAGGAAATACACGCCTTACTTCTCATAGCCGGCGCAAGCGAGGCAAACGTGCAGGCGTGTTGACACATTTCAGGAAACGGACACACCACCGCCCGCCTGCATTATTCACGAAACAGACGCAACACCATCCGCCTGCGTTATTTCTCTCAAATATGAGATCCTGAAGAAAATGCGTGACGAACTGTTTTATTTCATGAAAACCAGGCATGATTTTTTACTGTTCCGTGTATTGTTTTACAGAAATATTGCTTGATCCCTTGACATCAGACTCAGCTATCCTTCTTTTTGGGTATATACATTACAGAGCCGACCACTTGCCAGAACTTTCAGGCAAATTTAAAGGCGGTGGGATGTGTTTCGTGGTAAATCAGCGATGGTGTAATGACTCATCTTTGCCTACTACTTGCTACCATGGAGCGCGGTAGTGCAGCAGTAAGAGCTGTTGACTCTCGACAGAGAGAACCCAAGTTCGAATCATGTGCGGCGGTGTCGAACCTTGGACAAGTTCGTTTACTCTACGTTGCTTCAGTTCACTCAGCTGTATGAATGAGTACCTGGCTGTAGCCAGTGGTGGATATTTGTGTACGAATATTCTTCGCGCAGTAATTGCAGCGTGGCTGAATGCTTTACAGAGAAGTCGAGATGGTGTTCGATTGAACAGGTCTGCCAAAAGTAAAGTGAAAAGCGCTTTGAGAAGCAGTGAGGACTGGATTCTGCGCTATATAAGAACTTACCTTTTTTTTAAAAGTTCTTCCAAAGTATAAGCAACAGGTCAATGTGCCACTAGAGACACGTTTGGATCACTGCGACAATACAATCATAGATGCCTATCATGCGGTCCCACATACGCCCCTTGGCTTTTATGTCCACTCCGTGATCTACCTCGTACCTTCCTACCGCCAGAACCATAGAACAGCGAAACCCTGCGCTCGCAGTGTCTAGCGCTGAGACCCTGAATATATTCAGCATCTCCAAGACTGTTTGGCTAGTACATATTGGGACTCGTTCAAACAAGCGTGCACATGCATTCATGAATATGTAGACACCGTGAAGTCTTACACAAGCTTCTACCAGGAACTGTGTATTCCTAAAAAAAACTGCCAAAGTGCTCATCAACGATAAGCCGTGGTTCACCAGAGACCTGACATTCAAGCTGAAAGAGAAACAGGATGCTTTAGTGGAAACCGCGCATTATATAAGAATGCCAAGTACTATGTCCATAGAGCGATATGGAGAGCAAAGACAGACTACAGGCGCAAGCTTAGACGTCAATTCCTTTCCAACGGCACCCGCGCTCTCTGACAAGACCAGCAGAGTGTCATTGGCTATAAGCAGAAACCATCGATTACTACTTTCTTCTGCTCCTTAGGTGGTCAGAATGAATGGCCTGGTTTCCAACACTATCATTTTCAACACCGGAACTCCCCAGGGCGTGTCTTCTCCCCCAATCCAGTACTTCACGAATGAGTGTGTGTCCCGTACAGCTGGTGAAGTTTGTAGATGATACCACCTTGGAAGGAACTCAGATGAGTTTGAGTATCGCCTTGACGTGGACGGGCTGGTGTCGTGGTGTGACGAAAACGATATTCAACTGAACGCGTCCAAGACAAAAGAGATGATCGTTGATTTTAGAAAGACGAAAGCCGCACTTGCTCCCATTATCATCAATGGTGAAGCTATCGAAAGAGTGAACTGCTTCACATTCCTGAGCACCGTCATCTCCAGTGACCTGGGATGGAAGAACAACGCGGATGCAGTCATGAAGTCGGCTCAACAAAGGTTTTGCTTCATGTGAAGAAGTTTGGTCTGAGGAGAGCGGTTCTTATTAAGTTGTGCGGTTCTTATTAAATATCCTCGATGAAATTGTTACTGCAGCTATGGATAAATTTCTACCTATTAAAGTAATTAAATTTAACAAATATAAACATAAGAAAACTCCTTGGATTACCAAGGGCATTATTATGTCGATAAAATTTAGAAACAAATTGTATTCGAGAATGAAACAGACTCACCTAAATACAGAGCAGTACCATAAACTTAAAACCGACTTACATACTTATAATGAAATTCTTAAAAGTAATATTAGATTAGCTAAACAAATGCATTACCAATCCAGTTTTGAAAAGCATAAGCATGATGTTAAAAAGACGTGGTGTTTAATTAAAGAAATTATTCAGAAAAGTCAAAACAAAGAATAATTTCCAGATTTGTTCAAAGTCGATGGGGAAATGATTAGCGACAAATGCATTATTGCTAACAGATTTAACACGTTTTTACTAATGCTGGTCCTACTCTAGCCTCTAAAACAACTGCTAGTGGAGGTAAATCATACAAATATTACCTGAAAAACCCGCTATTTCACACCTTCAGCTTTAACTCAATTAACATGGAAACTACTGTTAATATAATTGATCGTTTACCTCCAAAATCAAGTTGTGGAAAAGACGGTATTTCAACACAAGTACTAAAATTGATAAAGAATGATATCAGCAATACAGTCACTCTAATTATTAATCAATCAATAATAACTGGTATATTTCCAGACAAATAAAAAAATGCAAAAGCCTTACCCCTTTTCAAAAAGGTGATGTTTTTGACTTTAACAATTATCGTCCTATTTTTATCCTGCCAGCGATTTCAATTTTTTTTTAAAGGGTTATGTTTGATCAAATTCACGATTATTTCCATTCTAAGGCGTTATACTACAATAGCTAATATGGGTTTAGAAAGAAATATTCTACTGAGCTTGCTACGCTCGAAATCAGACAGAATTATACAAAAACTTGATAAATCGGTTACTCCAATAAACATATACCTTAATTTATCAAAAGCATTTGACACAATTAATCACAATATATTAGTACAGAAGTTAAATTATTATGGATTAAATGACAAGGCTCTAGACCTTTGCAAGAGTTATTTACAAAATCGTAAGCAGTACGTAGAAATTGAAAATGTTAAGTCTAAGGAAATAGTCATCAACACTGGTGTCCCTCAAGGTTCAATTTTAGGGCCACTGTTATTATATATATATATATATATAAATGACATAGCACTTACTAGTGACCTTTTCAAATGTATAACGTATGCTGACGACACCACCCTTACTAGTACACTAAATACATTTAACGATTCAGAAGGCCAAATGCAAAGTGAAAATATTAACAAAGAACTAACAAAGATTAGCAATTGGTTGAAAGCTAATAAACTGTCACTAAATGCAAAAAAGACTAAATTCATGATTTTTCATATGCCTCAAAAGAAAGTAGAATACCCTGTATTACATTGAATGTGTAAAAGATTTCAATTTTTTAGGCATCGCAATACATAACCATTTAAACTGGCAGAGTCATACAAACAAAATAGCAAATAAAATATATAAAACAATAGGCATACTAAATAAACTTAAACACTTTTTACCACCTAATACGTTATATATTATGTACAATGCTCTTATTCTCCCTCATATTAATTATGGCATACTGTTATGGGGTCATCAGGCATACTGAATTTTCAAATTACAGAAAAAAGCAATAAGAATAATATCCTTAAGTAAATACAATGCTCACACAAGTCCTATTTTTAAAAGACTTCAGTTGGTAAAGTTAGATGACATTTATAAAATGCAACAATTAAAATTTTACTATAAATTAATATTAACAATCTTTTACCCTACTACTTCAATGTTTTTTCCAAACACACACATCTATGATATTCATCAGCACTGCACACGTGAAAGAAATAATCTGTATATGTCCAGATTCAAACATGAATTTGCGAAAAAATGCATTAGGCACAACATAGTAGAGACAGTTAACAATGCACCAAGTATTATCATTAATAAAATTTACACCCACAGTCATGTCAACATACACAAAAAATGTTTTTATTTTAAATTATGAACCCAGTTGTCGTATCTATAATTGCTTTATTTGTAATTCGTAATACGTATTGAAATGTACACCTAGGTATCCATATGTACGTCAATGTGTACACGAGTAATTTTTTTTTATTATGTATGCATGTTGATACATTGAATAATCTATCAACTATAATAACAAGTCATATGATATTCTGATTTGTATCATGTAAATTTTGTGCTAGCGATATTATATATCTTAATGGGAGTCTCCCGACCTTACCTATTACCTACGTTATTCGTCGTACATGTATCGTATGAATAGGTCAAAAAAATTGATTCTGATTCTGATTCTGTACCGCTCTCTTATTGAGAGTATACTTCCATTCTCCTTGTGTATGTGGTTCGACAACATCAACCAGCTTCAAAAGAACAGGCTTGATAGAGTGATGAATATTGCAGCCAAGATCGTCGGCAGTGAGATCACCTCTCTATTAGTTATATACAGTGAGATATCTAAAACGAGAGCTCACAAAGTCATCATTGACCGCCCAAACCCCGCCAATAATCTGTTTGAACATCTTCCACCAGGCAGGTGATTCCAGAATCTCAGAGCAATGACAAATTGCTTCCGAAACAGCTTCGTCCCCGTGTCTACGTTATCAGGCGTTGAATAGAATAGGCCTTATCGATAGAGATGTGTGTCTGTGGCAATAACGCACATAAATCATAGATCGTGATATTCTTGCAACATAATGATAAGCACCTATGCAATGTAATTTTGCTATATGTGTTTTATTCTTCCTTTATGTGTTAGTTTTAGCTTAGCCGAACAATTTCATTGGATAATTTTTAGACAATGCTGTTATTATTGGAACATATTATTATTATTTTGGTAAATATGAGTTGTATGCGGTATATGCGGTAGCATGATTGATGTGGCTGAAAGTACAACATCAAGACACATTCCTAGTTGACATATATTTTATATATGTTGATCATGGCAATGTATCTGTATCTGTATATGTACTTAGCTAACTACAATAGTATTGACATCGTCTGCACGGAGCACGTAGCATACCCATGTTAATTTTGGTTGGCCAGTCTACTGGTCCAACAACAGACGCTCACTTCAAATGGCGTTGGGTATGTGACGAGAAAAGTCAGTCATGACACGCCTCTGGACCATCAAGCTTACGGCCTCCAAAGCATGCAGACTTTGTTGATGTAATTATGAAGGTTAGTGCTTCAAGAAATGGACAACTATTCAAGAAACTCATTCCACAGACAGTTTAGTAAAATGTAATGTAAACACATTTCGGTGAAACATTTGTTGTATCTTTGAAGTCCTCTACTGGTCTATCACCAAGATCAAAATATTGGTTCAAAGGTTCCATCAACCTGATTTGTTTCTTCATAATGAAGCTTGTCCACGTCACATCTCTTTGCATGGGTTTGGTACGTAGGTGTGCGGTAACAAGGACGTATACTGACAGTTCCGGTGATCGGTGTGTTCTACAGTTCTTTAGCTGGCCATTTATATTGGTCTGGACAATGTTTTAGTTTACCTGGTTTAAAATTCGTCTATCTGTTGACCCTCATGTGGTTCTTCTGCTGTTGGAATATTGAAATACTGTGCTGCCAGTGAATATGTCATTTATTGCACAAAACTGCAGCGGTTGCTGCTCTCTATTATTGGCATGACCGAATACACATTCTCCATCAGCTTCCTACCAGAAATAATGTTAGTTACTGCCTACTTTTGCATTGAATATTTCTTGTATCTGTAGTTCGTGACCATTTTGGTTGTCAATAATAACTGCAGTATATCAATAAAATCTTGGTACTGTTCATCGACATAAGAACAATCTGGTGCATATATCTGGTTGATGTTTCAGACTTCAGTTCTGGTTTTGACTATGACACTAACCACACTCGGAGAGCTGACTTCGTAAGAAAACATACTGTTCACAAGGTTGTCCAGTTTTCCGATACCGCTGTAGATTTAATTTCTTGAACATGATGACCGTTGGAATACTTGAAATTTCAACCGCTCTGGGATGTCATGTTGAATACCACTGTACGTAATACAAGTTGCGTTCCCCCGTTCTTTTACGTGGGTTTTAATTTGGAGTTTGCCTTCTCCTAGATGGATTGTTTGATACAGTTTGAGAGCTTCATCCGCCCTTATTATTTGTCCATAGTTGGAGACTGGATTAGTGCAGCATCGGGACATGTCCACACACAAGTAGGCCATGCACATTGCAGCTGAGGAGAATCAGTCTGTTCCCCGATGCTTAACCTTTTCGGCAGCCCTCCATTGCGGGCAGCCATACTGTGACGTTTGCGGTCGGCTGCCCGCAATAGCGGTTTCAGGTATTAGCTTGCTTGCAATTAATATGACCCCAGTTTGTCGTTATATGGCACCATTTGTTGCATATTGAACGCCAGGGGGAATAATTCAGGTTTTTGTTCATGTCGTAGTTGTCTGCTGACCATCGATAATGGTGGCGGCTGTTTGCAGCAGCGCTACTGACGATGATGTTTTGGAACGTCTGAAGGACAGTTTCAGTAACAATTCGGATTTAGACGAAAGTCTGTTTTGGAAGGCGATAATGTGTGTTTTCGTCGACTTGTCACTGAAAGTATCGACGAAGATTGTGACGATTCGTCTGCTGAAATTGACGATATTTTCGATGGATTCTAGACTAAAGACGACGTCGATGATGTTGATGACGTTGGATCATTGGTAAATTTTGAATTGTCCTTACTGTTGTAACCATATTACAAAGAAATTGCACGATCTTATCTGCTGATCGCTCTAGTTCAAGAATATACCACGTGTTCCTATTCGAAAACGTATTATTTCTTAGTGAAAAAGCAACTGAAGTGAAAAGGGTAATATTTCCAATAACTACCAGGGAATGCCGTCTGCAGTAGTCACGCGGTGACACTCGGTCATACTCGGCTCTCTTAATTAGTAATAAACAAATATTTAATGGTGGTGACTCCCAAACACGGAGTTAGCTGGTGGCTGGAGATAAAAGCGAGTAGCATGATGCGCATGCACTATAAATTAGTCTCTGCTGTACAGCTATAGCACTATACGCATCACACAAACATGTATAATTATATACTCATGTATTGCAGGCAGAGCAATATGTTTGCATCCTGTTATGACAAATATGATATACCCAACGAATGTGTTCAGTAATAGCTCACTATGAGATGTAATATGTTAACAATTTTGTCAACGACAGTAATTCGCATAGAACCTTGTAATAAATAATCGTTCAGATCGGTATGGGTGTAATTGCTGTAAAAGCCATAACTTCATAAACATTTATGATACGAAACTGTACCATTTAGCAAATATGGGAAATGGCTAATCTACTGATAGATTATAATAGTTCTGCTAATAGATTTAGTATTTCCAAATAATGTTATATGTAGTGAACTCTGTAGTGAACTATAGAGTAACAAACGAAATGGCATATCTCAGATTAACGTGGTGAGGTAGACGTAAAGGACCCGCCTTCAAAATTGTTATTTCCATCAAATAGGCAAAGCTGATAACACAAGGAAGCAGAGGAAATTGTTTATTGATATTAACTGGACTGTGCCCAAATGCAATGGAGAAAACCTATGTAATAGTAGCAAATGCAGCAACATATGAAAACCTCCTGATTAGCAATAACGAAATAACATTCCTAAGTCTTAGACACCTTCCGCAACTGGGAGAAATTAATAATGTTTGAATACATTGGAAGTCGCTACCAAAAGAAATGTACCTATTAATACATACTGTCTGCAAGCACCCCGATCTCGGCTCCATTACCTATGCCGATGTTATTGAAGCAAGTTTTGATGTCGCCTATCACATTTCTCCAGTGCCCTTTACAATTTGGTCAATACCCATTTCAGTAGCTTTGAAAAGAAATTGACTATTACTACCACTACTACTACTAGTATTGCCACTACTACTACTACTAGTAGTAGTACTACTACTACTATTACTATTAATAATAATAATAGTTATAATAATAATAATAATAATAAGGTAACTTCTTTTGCTAATAAATCTTCGGTAACCGAGTCGCATCAATACAAAAGGCCTAGTCAATTCACGAACCGATAACCCATATTAACGTCGTCAATAGATAGGAGTTTAGGTGGATACGCAAATTATAACAGTAATTTTGAAATGACAAATGCAACAAATTCCACTAAAACATGCATTGTTTGTTATAACTAACCAGAAGAACCAAAAAACTAGGTAAGAACTGATATAATTAGTTAATATTATATAGTATGTTATATTTCCGAAGTTCATAGACACAATACTCCAACTTTCCACGATTTACCCTTTATTGTAATGTTGCTGCGATGTTAAAAGAGTTCAACTGATTTAGTGTAGCTATTAGCATTTCACAGGCATCTCACTCTCTCAATCCCACTCTCCTCCTTCCCACCTCTCTCCCATCCCTCTCACCTCCTCACCCCCTCTCTCCCACCCCTCCACCCCTTCACCCCTCCCCACCTCCCACCTCTCTCCTCACCCCCACTCTCCTCACACTTCACCCCCTCCCACTCCCCACCTCCCACCTCTCCCACCTCTCCCACCTCTCACCTCCCCACCTCCCCCTCACCCCCCACCCCCCCACCTCCTTTCACCTCCCTCCCCCTCCCACCTCCTCCCCAGTCCCTCACCCTCCTCCCATCCTCACCTCTCTCACTCCCCACCTCTCCCCACCTCACCTCCACCTCCCCACCCTTCTCTAACCCCTCCCTCCTCACCTCCCCTCACCTCTCACCTCCCCACCCCCACCTGACCTCCCCACCTCACCCTCACTCACCTCCCTCTCCCCACCTCGCACCCCTCCCTCCCCACACCTCACCCCTCCCCACCCCCTCCCCACCTCACCTCTCCTCCTCACCTCTATCTCTCCCTCACCTCCCTCTCTCTCTCTCTCTTTCAATTCCTCACCCCTCTCTCTCTCAGCCTCACCTCTCTCCTCCTCACTCATACCCTTCCATTCCCACTCTCTCTCACTCTCACCTCTCTCTCACCCCTCACCTCTCACTCCCCCCATCTCCCCACTCTCTCTTTACTCTATCTCTCCCACTCTCTCTCTCTCTCTCTCTCTCCACACACACACTCCCTCTCCTCACCTCTACATCCCTCCCTCTCCACCTCCTTCACCTCACTCTCTCCCCACTCCACCCCTCTCTCTCATTCCTCTCTCTCACTCTTATATATCACCTCACTCTCACCCCTCACCCCTCACCCTCTGTCCTCAGCCCTCTCTCTCTCTTCATATATATATATATATATGTATACATATATATATATATATATATATATATATATATATATACATCCCACCTCTGTCTCCTCTCCCCACTCTCTCTCTATCTCTATCTTCTATCTCTCTCTCTCTCTCTTGGATCACCATATCTCCTCTCACTCATTTCTCCCACCTCACTCTCTGTCTCTCTCTCTCCCTCTCTCTCTGTCTCTCTCTCTGTCTCCTCTCTCTGTCTGTCTCATTGTCCGTCTCATTCTGTCTCTCCTCTCTCTCCTCTCCTCTCTCTCTCCTCTGTTTCCATCTCATTCTCTCTCTCTATTCTCTCTCTATCTATCTCTCCTCTCCCTCCTCTCCCTCTTCCCTCCCTCTCCTCTCTCTCTCTGTTTCTCTCTCTCAATTTCACCCTGTCTCTCTCTCTCTCACTCTCTCTCTCTCTCATTCTCTCTGTCTCTCTCTCTCATTCTCACTCTCTCTCTATCTTTCTATCTCTCTCGCTCTCTCTCCGGTTTCGAAACTTCGTGCTGACGTTTCGAAGCAAGAGCAATTAATTCCAATTCTCGCTGGTTTTATATAGTTTAGTATAAACGAATACAATTGTGTATTCATGCGAACAAACCGGCTTTGCACGGTAATTGAAGAAGATTTCGAGATACGTGGAGTTGTCGCTGGAAGAAACAAGTCTGCCAGGGGGTGATGTTTAAAGGCATTGAGCAGTCACAAGGATACCTTTAATAATTTGGGTTTCGGTCTTGTGTATAAGAATTAATTGTCAGTGTTTATAATGAGACTTGATGCACACGACACACTTTCTCGTGTTCATTTTGAAGACGCGATTGCGGACTTCTTCCTAATCAAAGTTGTCGAAAGGGTGGGAACGGAGTGTTCCAGACTTGGGCTGCTCCTCCGCCTTCCTTCTGCCTACATCATAACATTCAAAAATTATTTTCGGTAGAAAAATAAGCTGTTTACAGCGTATTTCGGTAATATCTATATGTGTGCGTTATAGGTGAACTTTAGAAAATTTTATTTTTAGCAATTCGTTGTTGCATATAACAACTCTTTCAGGATATTGAACAATTTGCCCATGAGATGTAGCGCTAGCCACATGTTTGTAGGTAGGGTGAAGTCGGGATATCTCGCAGGTCCAACTCAGGCCTGACCAATCGAGTGCAGCCATTGTTCTCCGTGTTCGCTATGTTCGACTTGCCACCGCTCTCCTGAAGTCTGGTGGGGCGATTACGTGCAGACTGTTGGTGTTCGTTGATTTCAGGCAGCCTATGGTCAGTCGGTAGGTGTCATTCAGTATCGGATTCAATTTCTCCGCGTGGGCTGAGCGTTCTCATACAGGGCATGCATATTTTGGAGCTGAATAGCATAGCGGATGCTCAGATTGTCGTTGGATCTGCTTCCCACTTTGAGTTTCTGAGCTTACGGGTGATGCTATTTCTGGTTCCAACTTTCCCTTTGTTCGTTTCGATGTGCGCTTTGAACAGTTGTTTTCGGTCTAGTGTGACACCAAGATACACCGGTTAGGCACAATGGGCTAACTTGACACCACTCCAATCTATTCAGCTGTCTGACGCATTCGAGGCTGTGTATAGGTGGAAAAGACTCACTTGTGTGTTTGTTGGGTTTGCTCGGAGTTGGTTGGTGTTATAATACTCCGTAGCCCCACGAGTGCTGATGATAGGATTTCCTCAATCTGGGTAAAATCTGTACCCTGGGTAGTGACGGCGAGATTGTTCGCATAGGTGAAGCTGCGCGAATTAGGGTTGATTGGCTATTCATTCGTGTATATATGAAAGAGTAGCGGAGCGAGGACACTTCTCTGTGGTAAGCCGGAGGACACTTCTCTGTGGTAAGCCGTTCCTGTTCCTCTTTAATCGCCCTCTGCTCCGCTTCCCTCCGTGTTGCACGTAAAACCTATCAACTGATGCTCCTTTGTCATGTTGTACACTTTCTCAAGCAGTCTCCTGTGATTGATGGTGTGGTATGCTGCAGCTGAGTGTAATAATAGTACTAATTGGCCAGGTCTGCGGTCAGTCCTGGTACATACTTCTATATCCGCGTAGGATGTATTTTCTGGTTGTGGCCTGGACCACATTCACGAAGTGATCGTAGTTTCCAGGGGGTGGAAGTTTCCAGGGGGTGGACTGACGTTTCTCACTGCTTTGTCCAAGTCTGTTGTAAAGCCGTTCCAGTTGGCTTTTTTGAAGTTGAAACGACATCGAAAGAAAGGCGTCGGCTTTGGTCGTCGATGTTGGGTGTATGATATCGGGTCTGGCACCACTTTGCTGCTCATGAGCGCAAAGTTGTTACTGACGAAGGAAAGGTCCGGGTTAAAAACCCGTTTCCTGTGGCCGGTATTGAAGAAGCAGGCAAGCTTAGTGTCGTGTAGTAAGCTTAGTTGGTGGGCATCAGCCCATTCTTCCACCCGGTAGCCATTCTCATCCGTGGTAGTGTATTCCAAAATAGTCGATGACCACACTAGTCTTGTTGTAGTCCATTGTGGCTGGGATCACGAACCGAAACTGTCCATTTGGTGATTGGAAGGCAGAAGTGATGTTGTCAATGTTGACAGTGAAAATCTCAATTTCATTGTTGTCAGTCATTGATGTTGAGATGAAGGCCAATCCAGATTTCACGTAGATATCACTTCCATGTGACCTCTCGATCGCCATCTTCATTCCGGGAATGTGGAGCCGGTTGTTGGTTTTCGGGGTGTTTCTTGGAAGCACAGTACATGACAATTGTGTTTTTTGCACAACTTCCGATGAGGTATTGTTTGTTTGAAAAGAAACATTCGACGTTCGTCGATACACTTGGCTTTTGAAGTTGCGCTGGTGAGGGTTTTCAGACACCAAATCGTTCGTTGAACAGACATATGAGCGCTAGCCGGGACGCACGATCTTGGTGGAGGGTGGTAGCAGGATTTGCAATCAGATAACTGATTCACAGGGCCGCGCGTGGATGCTCCTGCAATAACCCCATAATGATGATGATTGTGAAAATGTTGAAAACAAAGATGACGGAAATGTAGACGATGATGACGAAGATCAAAAGAAAAACTTATATTATGATGATAGTTATGAAGAGTAAGATGGTAATAACGAAATCGAAGATGACGACGGTTGAGACTAATGTGGTAATGCAGGTACTGACGATGAAGCTGAAGACGACAAGGATGATCTAGTCTTTGACCATGCTGATTATGTAGTCTTTGACCATGCTGATTATGATGGTGGTGGTGGTGGTGGTGAATATGAAGAGGAGGATGGTAATGAACATGAAGATTACGTTGATGATGACGAACGCAGTAACATTGATGATGATGAATACCATGATGAAATAGATGAAGATAACGACGACAAATATTAAAACAATAAAGATGTAGATGACATTCCAGATGAGTACGAACATTATGACGCTGTCGATGATGATGTCAAGGATAATTCAGAAGTTTATAAAGAAAAACTAATCACTATGTAAACGCTCTGCTAACGAAGCTGAAAGCGAAGAAGAAAAAGAAGATGAAGATGGTGATGTAAATAGTGACGAAATAAAGACGAAGAGGATGAGGACGACGATGGTGATTAAGAGGAAGAGTATGACAGGATGTGATGATTATGAAGAGATTATGATGATGTTGATGAAGACGAAAACGAAGATGATGCTGGTACTAAATATAAAAATGGACGATGACGTTGGGTACGATGATTCAGCCACGTGATATCAAAGATGAAATTTGCTCGGCTATGCATGACATAAGTGGTTCGTGATAACACAAAGATGTGATTATTTGTCGACAAATGATGGATCGGCCGAATCAGGCAATGGGAAAAAGAAGAACGGAGGGAGGGTTACTGAAACAAAGCCTAACCTAAAACTAGTTAATAAAAAGTAAATAAAACTTAATAATAACAGGACAAATAATTTAAATAAATGAATTACCTAATTATGCTCGGAACAGTTCTCTTTAGTATATATATTAACGACATAGATGAGGGTATTTGTAATAATATTCTTAAATTTGCGGATCATACAAAACTCCTCAGTCAAGTTGCATCAATATAGTCGCAGATACATTACGCCAAGATCTCAAAACAAAGCATGGTTAGAGTGTCGAATGGAAAGTGCTGTTTAGTACAAGACAACGTGGGTGTCAACAAAAACAGTTTCGTTACTTTAGCAACAAACCAAGAGTAGCAATTATCACCATTACAGTAGACACCCTACTTACTGCCTTATACCCACCTATGGAGCAACAAACCAAGGGTAGTAATTGTCACCATTACAGTAGACACCCTACTTACTGCCTTATACCCACCTATGGAGCAACAAACCAAGGGTAGCAATTGTCACCATTACAGTAGACACCCTACTTACTGCCTTATACCCACCTATGGAGCAACAAACCAAGGGTAGCAATTGTCACCATTACAGTAGACACCCTACTTACTGCCTTATACCCACCTATGGAGCAACAAACCAAGGGTAGCAATTGTCTCCATTACAGTAGACACCCTACTTACTGCCTTATACCCACATATGGAGCAACAAACCAAGGGTAGCAATTGTCACCATTACAGTAGACACCCTACTTACTGCCTTATACCCACCATGGAGCAACAAACCAAGGGTAGCAATTGTCACCATTACAGTAGACACTCTACTTACTGCCTTATTCCCACCTATGGAGCAACAAACCAAGGGTAGTAATTTTCACCATTACAGTAGACACCCTACTTACTGCTTTATACCCACCTATGGAGCACCAAACCAAGGGTAGCAAATGTCACCATTACAGTAGACACCCTACTTACTGCCTTATACCCACCTATGGAGCAACAAACCAAGGCTAGCAATTGTCACCATTACAGTAGACACCCTACTTACTGCCTTATACCCACCTATGGAGCACCAAACCAAGGATAGCAATTGTCACCATTACAGTAGACACTCTACTTACTGCCTTATACCCATCTATGGAGCAACAAACCAAGGGTAGTAATTGTCACCATTACAGTAGACACCCTACTTACTGCCTTATACCCACCTATGGAGCAACAAACCAAGGGTAACAATTGTCACCATTACAGTAGACACCCTACTTACTGCCTTATACCCACCTATGGAGCAACAAACCAAGGGTAACAATTGTCACCATTACAATAGACACTCTACTTACTGCCTTATACCCATCTATGGAGCAACAAACCAAGGGTAGTAATTGTCACCATTACAGTAGACACCCTACTTACTGCCTTATACCCACCTATGGAGCAACAAACCAAGGGTAGCAATTGTCACCATTACAGTAGACACTCTACTTACTGACTTATACCCATCTATGGAGCAACAAACCAAGGGTAGTAATTGTCACCATTACAGTAGACACCCTACTTACTGCCTTATACCCACCTATGGAGCAACAAACCAAGGGTAGCAATTGTCACCATTACAGTAGACACCCTACTTACTGCCTTATACCCACCTATGGAGCAACAAACCAAGGGTAGCAATTGTCACCATTATAGTAGACACTCTACTTACTGCCTTATACCCACCTACGGAGCAACCAACCAAGGGTAACAATTGTTACCATTACAGCATTGTCATCTTGTACTCGTTCTCGTTAACCATTTAGATTCTGAACAAAGAGAGGGTCCATGTTTCTACGACAGATAGTAAAACATGGATGGATGTTCTTGAAGCAAGTTTTGATGTCGTCTATCAAACTTTCTTTGATGCCCTTTACAATTTCTTACCTGTATATTCTCCTTGGATTGCAGCGAGTTTACCAGTGTTGGCAAATATGAATGTGATCAGATGCTACAATAACTCATTTTAGAATTAGGTTATTATTAATTTGATAATCGTGCGAATTGGATGCCCAAAATATTATAACAAGTTGGTATGTTTCATAAGAATCGCACATGGAACGACCAGGAAGGAAAAGCACTGAAGGTATCAGTCTCCTTGTATTCATAGACCACAGTGAAGTTGTACTTCAAAGAGTATCTCTCATTTAAGGCAGTCACATTATTCACGTGGATCTTTTAAGGAGTGCATACATTGCGTTACGTTTGACTTGCGCTATGACTATTTGCTAAGAGTTTGTGTGCCATTGTGTTATCTAATGCTGTTTTTGTTTAGTAGTGCTAATAAAAAGTATATATATGTAGAAACATCTATGTTAAGCTGTTCTTTGAGTATGTTTTATGCAATCGCAGTTGTTGCGAAGAATGTATTTTTTTGCTAAAGCGTACTATATCAGATTAAAAAAATACACCATTGAAACTAAAAGACTAAGGGCCGACCTAGTAGACATGTTCAGAAAGTTCCATCGTTTAGATAATATACTTTCAGCAGATTTCTTCGTCATGGAGTAAACTGGATCAAGAGGGCACGTTATACAGCACTATAGACTATATATTAGAAAGTGTTTCATTCACAAGAATTAAGAGTTGACTATGAATTGAATAAAACACCCCAAGCGGCACTCTTGTCAACCAATATAAATTACACCAAAAGGACATGTTAATAAATATTTAAAGAATAGGTCGGAGGATTATTCTAGTCCGCTTACTCCATTTCTTGTTAACACTCTTTATACAAACCATGCTGAGTTTTAGAACAGACGAGAAAACCTTCACACGATAAGCAGGGGTCCGTACCAGAGAAGTAATCCCTATGGTAAAGCAGTAACCAATACCGCAGCAACAATGGACATACCAGACGTCTTCATGATTTCAATATTTGACCAGGAGCACTCAAATTCGGGAAGCATTGGTAAACCAGAGGCAGAGATAAACTGGAATTAAAACAAACAACATTGGTCAATAATCAAAACGTCAAAACTGTATGGATCGAATTCAAATTAAGAAACGAGGACCACCCCAATTCAAGAATTTACAGCAGCGAAATAGACAAGGAAAAAATAGCACATCATTATTCCGATATCAAAAACTATAATTGATGAGAACTCTTCTTACCAGTAGCCAGTTAGATACCGACGCAACAAATGCAGCAACATATTAAATCTTGTGATAAGCAATAAAGAAGTAACATTCCTAAATCTTAGACACCTTCCCCGACTGGGAGAAATTAATAATGCTTGAATACATTCGAAGTCGCTACCAAAAGAAATGTACCTATTAACACGTAGTGTCTGCCAGCACCCCGATTTCGGCTCCCTTACCTATGCCGATGTTATTGAAGCAAGTTTTGATGTAGCCTATCACATTTCTCCAATGTCCTTTACAATTTGATCAACACCCATGTAAATAGCTTTGGAGTGCTGGTAGGTTTAGACGTTTTGAAAAATGTTATTTTCACCAGATAATATAACAATCCCATTAAATTTAGCTTATTAATGATAATCGTGTGAATGGGAAAACCAATACATTATAACAATTTCGTTTCTTTCAGAACAATTGCACGTGGAACAACGGCGAAGGAAGAGCTTCGGAGGTAAATACCACAGTGAAGTTGAACAAAACCAGATAGTAAATGTCATCATTGTTTGAACACACCGTCATTCTTCTGGATGTTGGCCTAATGGCTGGCAGTTTCAACACCAGTTAGTCTTAAAATACATTATCAATATTGCAACTACTACTAATAGTTTATACATTCAAAATTTTATTAATAAAATATATTATATCTAGATCATTATATGCACGTTGTTACAATACTTATTACAATTATGAAAAACAATCATGTAGTTATATAATTTATTTATTATAATGTATTACTGAATTTATTGATACAATACTAAAAATGTAAACTAAAATGATCAGTAGCTGCAATAAGACAGATTATAAAAACACTTAGCTCGTGAAGGTTCCTGATTTTGTTGCTTTAAAATATTAATAATTGGCAATGGTAATCCGTGCTTCTTCTCAAGTAATTTTCTAGAATTGGAATGATTGAAAAACGAATAAATATTGATTGATAAAGATGGTCAACGCGAAACTACTATATACGAATAGTGTATAGTGTATATCCTATCTGCAACATTTAAAAGAAATACGTAGGTTTGATAAAGACGCGACGCAAAGGATGGAAACGGTAAAAATAACGATAGTAATATCCTTCAATTGCGCTTATATCCTTTAAAACTTGCACCGGGAGGCACAACTAACAAGAACAATTAGGCAAATATCACAAAACCTGGATGTTCAAACGCCACCATTAGAACAATGGACCGCAAATGAACGAAAGAGTAGCTTTCCAGAAACTTTTGTCGGCAGACGTTTGAAAGTGCCATTAGCGAGGAAAAGTCTGTTGACGAAATCGTTCATTCCCTCTGTCATTTTAATATTAAATGCTAGTCTTAAGTAAACTGCTATTTATTATTTGTATACAACAATTTAGTGCTAATTTTATGTGTTGTACCAATTTTATTACTGGCATTTCAATGTGTGTCTAAAGGAAAATTTCCGTTCTTAATACAATGTTTTAAACGGACAATAAACTTATTGAATCTTGAATCTAGGGTGGGAATAACTAGGACGGTGAGGACGAACAGCTAAATCAACATGATTAGTTAAACATTAATTACATCAGTATTTAATTTACAAATAATTAACGAAGAAACAATACATAAAACAACACACCATTGTTGATTTGACGGTATTTCTTCACGGCTATTAAAGTAAGGTAAACTTCATCTACTTTCTCTGTTTCCAGCGACACTCACACCGATGAGACATACAGTAATAGTCCCCCAACGTATACACATGTCCACGAGTATGTTTTATTACAGCCAATGTGAACATAATTTATGTCAATGACACTAAACGAAACTCTTTTAAGGAGGGGTAATGTAGTGCAACGTAGCTATATTGTTTCCAGACAGGATGCTCATAGAAAATGCGTAGCCGTTTTTATTAGTCCTTTTGGCCGAAGGTCCAACGAACTTATGCCATCATTCTGCGTTCACCGTCCGCCGTGCGCCATTAGCTACCATATCTCAGAAACCGTTCAGCACCTTTTTTTCTGATGTTGCATAGACGTATCGTAGGGTGCTGCCACTATGCACAATGAATGTGTATTTGATTGAATCATTCTAAGGGCCCCGTAGGGCCCCCCAGGGTCCCCAAGACTGGTAATTTTTCACATTTGCCTATTTTTTCAAAAAACTCTTCAGTAACCTTTTCTCTGATTTTGCAAATATTTCATGTGGCATGTGCAAATGTGTGTGTTTGAAGGTGTGTCTTGATGTTGATGTCCGTGTGTTGATGTTGGTGTCCGCGTGTTGATGTCGGTGACTGTGTGTTGTAGGTGGAGGGAATTCAGACACCTATTCTTGTGACAGTGGCTTCAGCTGGGATCATGACAGTGGCTTTGGGGAGAGTGGATACAACTTCTCGGGTGACTTTGACCGTGATGACCTGTCAGATGGGTACAGCCGTGGCCGCAGGAGGTTTGAAGGGCGGGGTGACAGCAGAGGACCGGGCTTCCTAGAGCTGCTGGAACCTTCATTAGGTGAGATTATGGAGAAGTTAAGCGGATCTCTTCCCAGGCGCCAAGGTACACACTGTTCACTCGCTTCCTTGCACCATTTGTCTCTCATCTACCAATTGGCGATGTATTTGAAAAAACTTATTTTGACTTATTTACTTACATGTTTTTATATGCTCTGTTTTTCTAGAGGTAATTTCTCCTACCTGAGATAATTGAGTGGTGACCAATTCGCCAGGTAGCCCCACCATAAATGAGTGATTTGTTGCTCTAGTGTCAGTGTAAGTCATCAGTTTGTTGGCGGCCATTATAGGACATATTTGATTGCTACGTGGCAGTACTTGATACAACTAAAATAGTTATCATCAACGGTGAAACCATCGAAAGGGGAACTGCTTCACATTTCTGAGAACCTCATCTCTAGTGACCTGGGATTGGAGAACAACACGGATGCAGTCGGCTCAGCAAAGGTTTTGCTTCATGTGAAGAAGTTCAGTCTGAGGAGAGAGGTTCTTATTCAGTTGTATCACTCTCCTATTGACAGTATACTTACATTCTCCACGTGTATGTGGTTCGGCAACATCAACCAGCTTCAAAAGAACAGGCTTGACAGAGTGGTGACAATTTGCATCCAAAATCATCGGCAGTGAGCTCACTCCTCTATCAGTTATATTCAGTGAGTGATGCATAATAATACATAATAACATAACTTCTATCGCGCCTAACTCCTTGGAAACCAAGCTCAGAGGCGCATCACAACAAAATGATTGGTCAATCTCAAAATCCATTAACAGTATTTCAGTTGTCAACAGATGGGTCGAGGCGCTAAGAAGCTATGGTGGATTAGCAAGATTGTAAAGAATTTTTTTTAAATGATGACTGAATTTTGTAATATTTTAAACTGATCTAACACTAAGAGGAAGCATATCCCAAAGTGTTGATGCAGCAACAGAAAAAGCCATAGTTCCAAAGTTTGCGTTGACTCTAGGAACAAAACGTAAGTGAGAACTAGTTGATAGAAGCTGGATAGGTTTCCTCACAGGAGCAAGCAGTGAATACAAATAAGATTGTTGCTTACTGGACAGTGCCTGGCATGTAATGGTACAGATCGTAAATATTATATGATATCGTACAGGAAGCCAGTGTAAAGACTTCAAAAGTGGTACTGGTCGAGACTAAACGGAAATTGAAGTTACTATCAAAGACCACTCTTAGATTCCGCACCGATGTTGCTGGCGTGATATGCTGATTCAAAATACGCGTAGGGAAAAACCATCGAGTTTACTACGCTGTATTTGAGTACCAATAGTGATCAATTCAGTTTTATTTGCATTTAATTTCAATTTGCTGTCAGTCATCCAGTGGAAGATATCTTGGAAGCAATCACTAAGTTGGTTAAGGGAGCGATTTGTATCCGGGGTAGCCAACGAAATGTAGAACTAAGTATCATCAGCATAAATATTATGATCCAAGGTATGTCTTTGTATAACAGAGCTTAGGGGCGCGGTATAAAGAGTAAAAAGCATAGGCCCAAGAACAGAACCCTGGTGAATACCAAATAAAGTCGGCAGTACAGCCAAAAAACAGTTCCCAATCTTTATTATTTTATCCAAAACGAGAGCACACAAAATCATCACTGACCGCGCACACCCCGCCAATCATCTGTTTGAACATCTTCCACCAGGCAGGTGATTCCAGAATCTCCGAGCAATAACAAATTGCTTAGGAAATAGCTGCTTCCCTCGTGTCTACGTTATCAGGCGTTGAATATAGGCCTTATCGATACAGATGTATGTCTGTGGCAATAATGCAAAGAAATCATAGACCGTGATATTCTTGCAACCTAATGATAAGCTCCTATGATATGTAATTTTGCCATATGTGTTTTATTCTTCCTTTATGTGTTAGTTTTAGTTTAATCTAGCAATTTCATTGGATACTTTTTTAGATAATGCTATTATTATTAGAACATTTTATTATTATTTTGGTAAAAGTGAATTTCGTGCGGTATATACGGTAATATGATTTATGTGGCTGAATGTACAACACCAAAACACATTCCTAGTTGACATATATTTTATACATGTTGATCATGGCAATGTATTATCTGTACTTAGCTAACTATAATAGTATTGACATCGTCTGCACGGGGCACGTACCATACCCGTGTTAATTTTGGTTGGCCAATCTACTGGTCCAACAAGAGACGCTCACTTCAGATGGCGTTGGGCATGTGACGAGAAAAGGCAGTCATGACACGCCTCTGGACCATCATGCATACGGCCTCCAAACCATGCACCGAATTTTGCTGATTTAATTGTGAAAGTTAGTGCTTCCGTTTCCCTACGAACACATCGCTCATTTCCGCAGCCTCCAACAAGGGCAAGATGTGAGCAGTGAGTTCGCGGAAGTTGTGGAGAACTCCCAGCATGTTTCTGCGAAGGTCCTGAACTGTTTCGCGAGCATCGCCCTCCCCTTTTACTCTATCAAATCGGGCAGCAGTGTTCGTTATGCGCATCTTAGTCGCCGACCGACACCATAAAACCGTCTTAAGACGCTCATCCATACCGATAGTTAATCCTATAATTTATCCTGATGTATGTCTGGAGGCGAACACGTTATTCACCACCGAGCACGACGGGAGACAGTGCGCAGAGTATCGTGACGCGACGGACAGTTGACCTATAATTACCTCAAACTGAACGACCAGAAAACCGAGTTCCTTCCGATTGTCCCAGTGTGTGCAAAGAAGTTAGTAAACGATCTCAGCATCAATGTTGGTGGTTCTCTTAACCGAGCTGTGCATCAGATTAAAGACCTTGGTGCCGTCTTGGACTGTCACATGGACATGTCTGCCAACACATCAGCGATTATCCGGTCCTGCTATTTACACCTTCATCACATCAGCCAAATCAACAAGTTCCTGCCAAGACAGACGAGGGAGAGAGTAGTCAACGCATTAGTGACATCAAGGCTCGACTACTGCAACTCCCTCCTGTACGGCACCATGGACAAGAACTGTGTACGGTTACAGCGTGTCCAAAACTCTGCAGCCAGAATGATCGTGCGAGTACCCAAATACGCAAGCATCACGCCAGTGCTCCAGGACCTACATTGGCTGCCGGTACGAGAACGCGTTCGTCTCAAGGTCCTAGTATTCGTGCACAGAGCTGTCAACAAGTGTGGGCCCGTGTACCTGAGCGAGCTTGTCTGCCTCTACGTGCCTACCAGGTCCCTTCGGTCAGCGGGAAATCGTCAACTTGCGAGACCGCGAACAAGATGCAAAGTCGGAGACGCGAGTTTTATGGCAGCAGCTCCGGACCTCTGGAACGATTTACCCACATCAATGCGTGAATTAAACAGTGAAGCAGCTTTTAAAAGCGCATTAAAAACACTCTATTTTAATCGATATTTTAACTCCAGCAGCCGCAGCAGTCCCGGATCTGCAGTGTAAACTACCTGTTTTAAATGCATGTAATGAACACTGAGACTTTTAAGAGCACTTTTAAACATTCTCTTTTAATCAATATTTTAACTGCTATTGTGACTTTTAGACTTGGCATTAAGCTTTTATCAATTATCTTTTGTTTATATGACACGATAATACTGATATTTAAAGATACATTTTTTAATATTCACTTTTTTTACTTAATTAATTACTTTTTTGATTTATTATTATTTTACATGTAAAGCGCCTTGAATAGTTTCTAACTAGAGTTGGCGCTATATAAGTATATTTATTTATTTTATTATTTACAAAGTGGGTGTGTGGAGTTAACGTGATGCGACAGGCAAAGCAGGGCAGGAGTGTGCAGTCAAGCGTAGCGGAGACGCCGTGTACGATCAGCCGTGACGGGTTCGAGCAAACATGTGGAC